>MU388932.1:0-136381 GCA_022578795.1 Xylariaceae sp. FL0255 | reverse complement strand
AAAAAATATTAAAAATAATAATAATATTAAATATAATATAATTTAAATATATTTAGTTTTAAAAAAATAATAAATAAAAAATTATATATTAATTTATAGTTTTATTTTAATATAATATAAAAAATAAATAAATATAAGCTAATAAAAATTAATTTTTTTTTAACTAATGAGTAGATAAAATTTAAAAAAATATTTAATAAAAATCTATAATTATATATATATTTAAACTAATTTTTTTAATAAAAAATATTTATTATAATTAAAATATATATACTATTATATTTTTAATATATAATATATTGAATTTCTTATATTTATATCAAATATAATATTAAATTTATAATATTATATTTTTAATTTAAAACGCTAATTATTAGTTTATTTATGTTTTTTACTTTTTTTCCTTTCGAATTTTTTTTATAAAATTTAAGCTATTTTTTATATTTTTATATTTATTATTAGTATATTTTTTATTTAATATTATAGGTTTATTATTTAAATTTTTTCTATTATTATTTATATTAGCGTTATTTAATTTAATAATATTTTTAATTTTATTTTAAATTAAAATATAAAAAAAAGTTTTAAAAATAATTAAAAATTAATATTTTTATATTAAATAAAAATAATTTAATTTATTTTATTTTAAAAATAAACTAGGTATAATAAAAAAATTATTATTTAACAATAAATTAATAAATAGATTTATTATTATTTTGTTTTTTTTTTTACTTATTATTAAAACGTTTTAATTAACGGCTATTTTAATAAATATAATTAATTTTTATTTTTAGTTATTTTTAAAAACTTAATCTAGTTCTGTAACTTTTATTAAAAGGATAAATTTTAAATAGTTATTAGGCTTTTTTTTATTTTTATCGTTATTTTTAATAATTTGTAATATTTTTTTTATATAAGCTTTTTTTTTATAAATAAATAGGTTTTTTTTTTAGAATTTATAGCATTTTTCTGCTTATTATTTAATATTACGAAAATAAATAATATAAATATAATTTTCGAATTAACTATTAAAAAATATAGTAAAATATATTATATTAAAACATAAAAATATTTTAAATATAGTATTATAATTTAACGTAAATATATTTAATCTAATTTTATCGTTTTAAACTATAAAAAAAGTTTTAATATTAGTTATATTATAAAAATGTTTAAATTAAATTAAAATATTTTTGTTTAGTAAATTTAATTATATATATTAATATTTATAACTATTAAATTGAAAAAAAATTTATAGCTAAATATTATTATTAGTAATAAAAATTATTTATTTTTAACTTTTATTATTTTAAAAATTAGTATTTATAAACGTTTTAATAAAAAAAAAATAAAGTTTATATTTAATATTAAATTATTAGTTAATTCAATTATTTAATTTTATTAATTTTAAAATAAATTAAAAAAATTTAAAAACTAAGTAATTATTTTTTAATAATTTAAATAATTTAAAATAGTTATTTTTTATTTAATTAAATAGTATAATTAAAATTATAAATTAAGTTTAATTTTAAAATTTATAAATTATATTAGTTTTATATAATTAAATAATAAACTTAATTTTTTTTAAAATATATATAATTAAAAAAAAAATCTAACTTTTTAATATAATTAAAGTAAATATATAAACTATTTTATCGAAATTAATTTTATTAAAAACTATAGTAAAAATAGTTAAATAGTAATTAATATATAAAAAAAAAAAGAAAAAATTATTAAAATATATACGCTTTTAAAGAAAGGAAAAAAAAAAAAAAAATAAAATAAAATAAAATAGAAATACAAAAAAGTAAAAATTCAAATTTTACTAGTAGAATAAAAAATTTATATATATAACTAAAATTTATAAGTTTTAATTAAAAATAAATTTTTAAAAAATATTATACTATACTAAATTAATTTTAATAATTTTAGATATCTTTTAAAAATTTAAAAGATATTATATAAAATATATAGAATTAAAAAAATAAAAAAATTATATTATTTTGTTAAATTAAATAAACCGATTATTTTAAATATAATATTATTAATAGCTAATAAAATATTATTTTATTTTTTATTTATAATTTTATATTTTTTTATTTTTAAAAAAAGCCGTAAAAAATTTAAAAAGTTATTAAACCCAAAAAAGCAAGTTTTTAATAATTATAGCTATAGTTAGTTTTTTTTAATTTATTTAATATTTATATTAATATAATAAAATATATTAAATTTAATATTAATATTACGAAATTTTTTTTTACTATTTTTTAAAATAAATAAAAAAATTAATTATTTTAAAAATATTAAGAAATATAAATATAAATAAATAAATTATTTCAAAGCTAAATTCCGAAAATATAATTAGTATTATTATAAAAAAGTTTAAAAATCGGTAAATAAAATATAATATTGTTCTATTTTAAAAATTATAGAATTATAAAAAATATAAATTTTTTATAATAAAATATATAACAATAATATATTTAAAATAAATTATTATTACGTTTATTATTAATAAATTGCGTTCGATAATTTAATATTTTATAATTAAAAATATTTTTAGCTTTTTTTTTTTAATATTATTTTACAAATATTAATAATAAATAAATAATATTTTATTTACTATCGCTATTTTTAAAAAAAGCAAACGGCAAAATTTAAAATATATAAAAAATATAAAAAAAAAATAAAAAAGTTAATTTTTTTTAAACTTACTACGTAAATAATTTAAAATTACTATATATTTATCGATATTTAGCAAAATAAAAAAATTTATTAATATTAATATTTTATATAAATAGATTGCTAAATTAAAAATCGATATTAATAAATAAATAAATAAATAATACTAAGAATATATTTAAAATTATATTATTATTATTATTAATAATATAAAACATTTTAATAATTTTATACTATTTTATTTATATTTATAAAAATAAAAAAAGATTTATATTTATTTTATTAAATTAAAAAAATTTATATTATAAAATTTAATTTTTATATTCTAGATTTATTTCGAAAAATTAAAATATATTTTGTTTTAGTTAAAAAAAAATAACCTTTTATACGTTGAAATTTAAATAAACGAAAAATATTTTATAATATAAAATAAATTATATCTTAAAATAATAATATTTTAAATTATTATAAATAAAATAATATAATATAAAATAATAGTAAAAGATTATATTTATTTTAATTATTATATATTTTTTATAAAACGAAGTTATTTTAATAAATTAGTATAAAATACCGAAAAAATTTTTATATTATTATATAATTAAAAATAAAAAACGGCCATTTTTGAAAACAAAACTAATATAAAATTTGATAGCAAAATATTTAAAAATCATTTAATTAAATAATTAAATATTGCCGAATTAAAATATAAATTATTCGAATTAATTTTAATAAAACTAATAAATATAAATCTAAAGAAAAGTTTTATTTTATAAAACCGGTTAAAATTATTTTATAAAAAATTTTTTAAAAAAAATAAAAAAATAAAAAAATAGAAATTAAAAAAAGCTAATATTAGGCTTTTTATTTATAAATAATATATTAAATTATATATTGTTAAATAGTAAAATAAAAAATTTGCTGATTTTAACAATTTTGATTTTTTTTTTTAAACTTTTTTATATTTATTTTTATAAAATTAAAAAAGATTTAAAATATTAAAAAAAAACTAATTAAATAAATCAAAAAATTTGTAAAACTAAATTAAAAAAAAACGAAACTAAAAAAATATAAAATTATTATTTTCGATTTTAGGTTTAATTTATATTAAAAAAATATAATAAATTAAATAATTAATTAAATAAATAATTAATTATTAAACTTAATAAATAAAAACTTATTTTATTATCTATTTAATTTTTTTATTTTTAGTTATAAATATATTAATTTCATTAAAAAACCGCCGGATTAATTATTTTAAAATAAAAAAAGCGTTATTTAGTTAAATAAAACGTATTTTTAAAATATTAAAATTGGTATAATTCGAATAAATAAAAGAAAAATATCAGATAATATAAATAATAACTAATAATAACGTTCTTTTTTTTATTTATAAACTAGGCGTTTTTTTAAAAAAAAATATATATATTAAACAAAAAATAATTTAATTTTTAGAAAAAAATTATAGTATTATATTTTAAATATAAAATATTATATATTTAATATATAATTAATTTAAATAATTTAATTAATAATATTAATATAAAATTTACAATTTATTAAATAATTAATAAAAACAAAGCAAAAATATTATTCGAAATTTTATTAGTTTAACTACGTTTTTTTATCGAAAAATAAAATTATTTCTTAAATATTTAGTTTTAGTAGGAGAAAATTTTATATTTAAAAAGATATCGGCTTATTTTAATTATATAAATATTAATAAATATAAAACGCTTTATTTTTATAAATTTATATAGCTATATAAAAATATAAAAATATAAAATCTATTTTAAAATTTTAACAATTTAATATATAAAAAATATATTATTAATATATATAAATATATCGATTTAATATTTAGTAAAATAAATTTAAAATTTACTAAAAAATAATAAAATTTTAATAATTTTTAATATAATAATAAAATTTAAACTTATCGATATCGATTTTATAAAAATATATTTATAAATATAACCTATTTAATTTTTAATTTGTAAATATTAGATAAAATATATAAAAAAAAAGAAATTTAGTTATTATTAAACATTAAAAAAATAAATTAAACAAAAAAAATTAAAAAACTATTTTGCTATTTTAAATATTTATAAAAATTATATAATAAAATAATATTTATTAAAAATAAACTATTTATTATAAAATAAAACTATTTTTATATTAATAAATATTATAAAATATTTATTATAATAATATATTATAATATTAATATTATTTTATTATTTATTAATTTTAAAGAACTATTTATAATATATTATATTATAAATTATATTATTAAATTAAATAATTTTTTATAAAAAGAATAGCTTTAATAAAAATTATATTAAAAAAACTAAATAAATAAAATAAATATAATATCGAAATAAATAGTTTATTTATAATAATTTTGGTAAAAAAAAGTAATAAAAGCCGATAATTTTTATTATATATAATAAATTTAGTTTCAATAATTTAAGAGCTTTTTTTAATAAAAATATATAATAGTTTATTAAATTATAAAAATAGTTATAGTAATAAAATTAATTAGATTAATTTATATTTTAATATTTTATATTAAGCAATTTATTAAAAATAAAAAAATTTTTATATAATAGCTAAATTTGAAATATTTTAATAATAAATATTTAAAATAATTATATTTATATTAAAAATTTATATATATAAAAAGTATATATTTTCAAATATTTGTTTTTATAAATATTTAATATTTATAAATATTTACCGGAAAAGTTTAAAAATTAAAATAAAAAATAAAAAATTTATATTTTTTAATATATAAAAAAAGTTATTCTAGTAATAAATATAAAAAATATACGTCGAAAAATGTAAAATAATACTAATATTTATTAAATATTTAAACTTTAATATTTAAAAATTATAAAATAGCTTTTATAAATAGTAAAATTTTATATAAATAGTTTAAATATAAAAACTAATTATTTTATAAATTGTTAGTTATTTTTTTTAAATTATTTATTTTATAAAAAAAATTTATTAAAATATACTATTATTTATTAATAGCAATATAAAAATTATTAAAAAATATTTTATTTAATTAAATATTAGCTATTATAAAAAATATTTAATTATTATATAATAATATTAAAAATATTATAAAAAATACTTAACTATAAATTAACTAAATAAAAAAAGATTATAGCATAAAATGTAAAAATATCGAAAATATATTTATATTAAAATAATTATAAATATTAAAAAATATAAACCAAAAAATTATTTTATATAACGTAATTTACAAATTATATAAAAATAATTATATTATAAAAAATATAGCCGGACTAAAAATATTAGTAAAAACTTTTAATATAGCAAATTTTTTAATATTTAATATATTAATAAAATAAAACGTTAAATAAATTTTTATAATAAAACTAGAATATAAAGCAATTAAAATTGCTTAAAAATATCTAGTTAAGAAAATAATAATAGTTATTAAAAACGATTAAATAAAAATCGAAAATAATTTAATTAATATTAAATTTAAAAATAATATTAATAAATTTTATTAAATTTTAATTAAATTATAAATTTAAATTAGTTTAATATTATTAAATAATTTTATTTAAATAAACTAAATAATTAATAAATGAAAAATATTAAATAAAAAATAAAAAATAGTATTAAAAATAATATATTAAAAATTTAACGATATAAAAAAAAACAATAAAACTATTTTTTAATAATATATTAGCAGTAGAAAAAAAACGGAAAAATTTTAATTTATCGATATAATTAAAAAAATATTTATAATAAAAAATATTGCTAATTAAATAGTTAGTATTATAATATTAAAATTAGCAATTATTAATATAAATAATAATATAATTTATTTAATTATAAAAATAAAATAGAAAAATAAAAATAAAGGTATTAAAAAAAAAATTAACCTATTAATATATAAATTTAGTAAATAATAATAATAATATTAAAAAATATTTATTATTGATAAAATTAATATATTAAAATTGGCGACGTTATTAATAATAAACTATTTAATAAAAAAATTAAAAAAATTTTTAAATAAATTTTTTTAAAAAAATATTTATAATAATATTTATTAAAAATTTTCTACAATTTAGCTTTATAAATTAGTTTAATTTATTAATAAAAGTTTTGATAAGTTTTAATATAATAATTAATAAAAATATATTAATAAAAATAGAAAATAAATTATTATAGTAAATATTTAAAAATATTATATTATTAAAAAAGCAAAAATATATATAAAAAACTTTTATTTTATTATATTATTAAAACATTTTTAAATTAAAATATAAACGATAAAAAATGCCCAATATTTAAATTTAAAATATAATTCTAAAAAAAAAATAAACTTTAATAATAGTTAATATATTATAATATTTTTAAATAAATATAAATAAAATTTTATAATTAACGTTATAATTATATTTAAATTTAAAATAAAATAGAAAATATTAATATATTTATTATATTATAAAAAAAAAATATATATTATTAAAATATAAAAAAAAAATAGATATTATTATTAAAAAACGAAAGTAAATTATCGGTTTTAAATATATTTTTATATATTAAAAATATATCTATAATTATTAATAAAAACGAATATATCGGCTTTAAAATTGCTAATAAATTAAAATTTATAATTATTAATATTATATATAATTTCGATTTTAAAAAATATAAAATTAATAATAAATTGTTAATATTTTTAAACTTTTTATTAAATATTATATTAAAATTAAAAGTAATATAAAAATTAATATTTTTTTATTTATTTATAAAAATATTAATATTATTAATAGTTAATATAAAACTAATATAAAAATATATTAAATACTTATATTTTAAATTAGTCAATTTAAATGGTTTTATAATAAAAATAACTAAAAAAAAAATATTATATAATTTAAAATTTATTATTATAAATTATAAAATATAAAATAAAACAACATTTAAAATATTATTAAAATTATATAATTAAATAAAAAAACGAAATAAAAAAGGCTTAAAAATATATAAAATAATTAATTTATATATTTAATTATTTTATATATAAAAATTAGAAAATATTAATTTAATTTAAAAATTAAAAATAGCTATAAAAATAAAATTTATAAATATATATTATTAAATAATATTAAATTATTAATATTAAATAGCTATTATTTTTTTAATTTTATAATATTAATTTTTATTAGCGTTAATATTAATTAAAATTTTAATAAACGTTATTTTTAAATAAACATTAAATAAAATACTAAAATTTAGTTTATTATAACTTATAAAACGTTATTTATATATAGAAAAAAAAAAATAAAAAAAATCGTAAACGATTTTGTAATATATATCTAAAAAATAAAAAACTTTTTGCAACAGTTTTAATATCGCGTTTCGAAAAAATATAGCAATTATATTTAGCGCTATTATTATTTTATAAATAATAAGTATAAATATTATAAATTTAAAAAAATTTCGATATAATATAATTAGCAAAAAACTACGTTTTTATATATAATTTAAATATAGCTAATTAATTTTTTTACTAATTGTTTAAATAAAAATAGCAAAAATATAGTAATTAAAATTTAATTTTATAATATATTCGATTTTACAAAATAAAAAATTTTTAATAATAAAAAAAGTAAACAAATATTTTAAATAAATCTTAGTAATAATAGAAAACAAATCAAAATTAATATTTATATTAGCAAAAAAATTATAAATTAAAAAAATATCGTTAATATTATTAATAAAATAAATGATTTATTAAAAAAAAAAAAATACTAATATAACTTATAAAGTTAGCTATTATAAATATAAATAAAACGTAAAAAATATAATAATAAAAAAAAAAGTAAAAAAAAGGAAAAAACGAAATATTTACAAAATAAGGGCAAAAATATAAAACTTATATAATTTAAAATAAGTTAAATAATTAATAAATAATTTGTATATTAAAAATAAAAAATATATCGATATATAAAATATTAAAATATAAACTATTTATAAATAATTAAATTAATATTAAAATAATAAAAATTAATAAATTTTTTAATTTAACTATAAAAACTAAAATATTTAATATAAAACGTCGTTTTTAAAATTAAGCTATAAAATAATAAAAAAATTAATTAAAATAACTAGTAAAAACTAAGCTTTTTTTTTAGCTAATTACAAAAAAGCAGAAAAAAATGTATAAAAAAAACCGAAAGTTAGAAAGTTAAAATTTTAGCAAATAATATCTTATAACTTAGCTAAAATAGATAAAAAAAAAAGTTTATAAAAACAAAATATATAACTAATAGCTATCGATTTTTTTTTCGACTAATTAAAAACTATATAATAAAATAAATATAAAATCCCGAATATTAAAATTTAGCTAATTTAATAAAACTTATTTTATATATAACTTATTTATAATTAATTAAATTAATTATATATTTTTTAGATTTTATAAATAAACAAGTTTTATTTTTATAAATTTATAAAATTAAGTTTATAAAATTTAGCTATATAATTAATCGTTATTAATTTTCTTTTTAACTAATTAAAAATTTAAATTTAAAAGGTTTTAATATAGATTTTTTTTTTATAATAGGCGCATATTTAAGCTAATTTTTTTAAAAAAAGATATAATAATAAATTTTAAAAATATATCGTAAAATAAAAAAAAATTTAATAATATTTTTATAATAATCGATTAACTAAATAAAAAATTATGAACTATTTTATATAAATAAAATACAATTATTTATAATATAATAAAAATATATTTTAAAAAATTTTACTATATATATAATATTTTTAATATTATTTATTTAAATAAAAAATTATAGTTTATATTAATATTTATTAATAAATTAGTAAAACTAATAAATATAAATTAAAAATTAGCTATTTTAAAATATTATAAAATAGTAAATTAAGCTAAAGTTATAAACTAATATATAAATTAGAAATTTCGATTTTTTATAAATTATTTCTAAAATAATTAGTCCGATTTAATTTTTTTAATAAATTATATATACATATTATTTATATAAGAAAATATAAAATTGTTTTTTTATAAAATGAAAATAAGATTTTTAATATTGTTTTATTTCGATTAAAAAAAACGTATAAAAAGTACTAATATATTAGATTTATTTGCTATTAAATATCGATTTTATAAAATAGCTTAAATTTAAATTAAATAAATAAATAATTACGTTTATATTATTAAAACAATATTAAATTAAACTCGATAAAAAATAATATCTTTTATAAATCGAATATATTATAAATTTAATTTTAATATTAATAATAAAATATTTATAATTAAATATAAATAAGTTTAAAATATAAATCGATTATTTAATAAATTAAATTATTTTATAATATAATAAATATATAAAATTTTAAAAACTCGATATTAAAAAGGATAATTATCGACTCGATATATTTAAATTATAAAAAAAAAAGCTACTAATAATATATTAATCGATTACGTAAATATTTTAATAACTTTTTATTAAAATAAATAGCTAAATGCTTCAATAATAAAAAAGTTATACTAAATAGCAAAAAAAAATAGGTAGTAAAAAAAATTTTAATTTTAAAATTTTACTATAAACGTTTATAATATATAGTTAAATAGCAAAACTAGGATTTCGATAATATATAATATAATACGTTAAATTTTAAAAATAGTTCTATATATTTTAAAGAATTTTACAATACTAATTTTAAAATTACGAAATTGCTAATATAATTAATGAAATAAAAAAAAGCTATAAAAAAAAATAAATTTAACGAGAATTATTTAAATAATAATAAACTATAGCTTTGGTTTGTTGGGCGAGGTCTTTCGTCAGAAAGAAACACTTGCCAGGTGGGTATACCGGGCCAGCTGCTGCCAGCTGCAGGCCTTCGCATGCCTCCATGGCACTCAGAGGGCCTAGCAGGCACTCTATGGGCCTCCTACGCATCCATAGGCCTCGCAGGCACTCCCAGGCAGTCCCAAGCCTCATAGGCCTCCACACGCACTTCCAGGCACTCCCAGGCACTCCCAGGCCTCATAGGCCTACACACACACTTCCAAGCACTCGCAGGCACTCTCAGGCACTCCCAGGCCTCATAGGCCTCCACACGCACTTCCAAGCAGTCCCAGGCCTCATGGGCCTCCACACGCACTCCCAGGCACTCGCAGGCACTCCATGGGCCTCGCATACCTCCATGACACTCAGAGGCACTCAGAGGGCCTCGCATGCCTCTATAGCCCTCCTAGGCACCTGCAGGCCTTAAGGCCCACAAAATCGAGACCTGCAGCCAATAGGCATACATTTTCTTTTTAACCAATCAAAGGCTACGTAGGATAGGTGGGCGAAATTGAGTCTTAAAATTTTAGCTAATTTAAGAAGGCCTACCCTATACGCGGCCTGCTTGTAGCCAATTAAATTAGTTGCAGGCTTTATCGCCGCACAAAATCAGGCCCACAAAATCTAGCTATATAGCTAATAGCTATTGATTTTTTTTTTGATTAATTAAAAGCTTAAATTCGAAAAGTTTTAGTATAGATTTTTTTTCTATAACACGCATATATTTAAGTTAATCTTTTAAATAAAAAATATATTAACTAATAGTTTTATTAAATTATTAAGTATAGTTAAATAAATTTATTTTCAGCAATTAGCAAGATTATATTATTTTAAAATTTTTTAAAAAAAATTCCTATTTATTATATAAAATAAATAATGATATATAATAGCTAAATTTATTAATAATTAATTAATTTAATAATTTAATAATTATAATATTTATTTATTAATATATAATTTTATATTAAAATAGAAGTTTTAATATAAAATTATATAATGAATAAAAAATTTAAATTTAATTTTTAATTAAACTATTTTTTCTAAGGTTTTTTTTTGATTTAATTAATTTTTTTTATTTTTGCTAGCTTTTATTTAAAAATTTTAGGTATTAATATTAAAAAAAAAGTATTAAAACTATAAAATATTATTTTATAATTAATAATAGTATTACTATTTAATATTTTTTATTATAGTTAATAGTAATAATAAAATTTTATAATATTATATAATAACTACGTTTTTTTATAATAATATAATTTAAATTTAAATAATATAAACCTTAATTATATTTTATAAAATTATTTAAAATCTTCTATTAAATTTATTAAATTTTAATGTTTATAATAGTTTATTTTTATTATAATTTAGCTTTTTAAATTTAATAAATAATTATTAAAATCTTTTAAAATTTACTAAATCTATTTATTTATAAAAAAATATTTTTTTATAATAAATAAAATTAAAAA
The DNA here is from genome assembly GCA_022578795.1 of Xylariaceae sp. FL0255. NCBI lineage: Eukaryota > Fungi > Ascomycota > Sordariomycetes > Xylariales > Xylariaceae > Xylariaceae sp. FL0255. The sequence goes on along the minus strand of MU388932.1, from coordinate 124,353 downwards.
AAAATTTCTATAAAAAGTAATTTCGGCTATTTTAATATTTAAAACTTAAAATTAGTAATAAAAATTTATTATTACTATTAATTTTTATTTACTTTATTAATTATTTAATTGTATTATTTAAATTTAATTATTTTAACTTCGGAAATTCTATTATATTAGTTATATTTTAAAACTTTTATTTAATATTATATAATATTAAACTTGACCTTTTAATAAAATTTATTTAAATAAACTGTTAAAAAAATTTACAAAAAATAAATCTAAAATAAAATTAAAAAATTTAAAGTTTTTCAAAAAAAGATATTTAAATTTAATTTAAAATTATTAAAAAAAAAAATTATTTTCAAGGTTAATATTAATTTTTAAATTAAAGCTATTTAAATAATTTAAAATAGCTTTTTTTAAAGCAAAATTTTTAATTTTAAATAAAAAATTTATTAATATTTTTTTATTAATAAATTTACTAGTAAATAGTTTAATAAATAATTTTATTAAAATAGTTTTTATAAATATTAAAACTTTAATTATTTTAATTAGTTTTATTTTAAATATTATATAACGTTTAAAAATATATATTAAATAAATTAAATTATTTAAAATTGCAAAAATTTTGTTTTTTTTAGCTTTATTAATAAGTTTATAAACTTTTTGCTTTTTTTTTTTTAAATATAAAAATAATATAATTATTATTAATAATTATAAACTTATTATAATTAATTTTATAAAATATTAAATTTAGATTTTATTTATTTAAAAATAGCTATTTAAAAAGTAATTTTTTATTAATAATTATAATATAATTTATTAATTTATTATAAATTTTAAAATTTTAATCAAAATAAAATTAAAAAAAATAACAATTATAGCAATTTTTAAAAAACTTAAATTAACTTTTTATTGTTAAAAATATATATTTAATATTTTTTTATTTTAAAAAAATAATTTATTATTTTCGAAACTTTCGATTTATTTAAATAAAGCTATAAAACTTTCTATCATATAAATAAAGTTTAATAATAAATAAATCATTTTTTATAATATTCAAAATTTATTAAAAATTAAAAATTACAATAGGATTTAATGATTAAATAGTTTTTATTAATTTAGAGATTTTATATTAAATAATTTAACGTTCAATTTAGCGATTTTTTTTATATAATTTTAAACTTTAATAGCTAAATTTATAATATAATTATAAAATTTTTCGAAAAAATATTTAATAAATTAGATTAATAGATTTAAAAATAAAACTATTATTATAAAATAAAATTTTTTATTTAAAAGAATTTAATTTATTAAAAAAAATATTTTCAAAAACTTGTAGTAAAAGTAAATTAATATTAATAATTTTAGTTTTTTTAATTTTTATAAAAAAATTTATTTAAAAAAAAAGTATTTTAAAGTTTAAAATTTAGAATTTTTTAATATTATTAACTTTTTTTAAAATAAATATTTTAAAATTAAAAATTAAATTAATATATAACTTAATAAAATATTTTTAATTTTTATAAAAAAAATATTTTATTACTAAAATAATTTATTAATAAAATTAAAAATTTAATAAATCGATTTAATATAATTAAAACTTAAAATATTTACTATTTTGTTTTAAATTTAAAATTATTAATTAAAATTTATAATTTTTTAAGTTATAAAAAAGCTATTATTTTTAAATTTTAAAATAGCTAAATAAGTTGTTTTTTAATTAAATAGCTTTAATTTTTCTATATAATTATTTTTAATATAATATTAAACTTGTAAAATAATATTAATATTAAATTTAAATATATATAATATTTTAGAAAATATTATAAAATAATATTAATATTTTATAATATATATTAAAATTCGAATTTTTCTAATTTTTTTAAATTTTAAAAAACTCGTAGTAATATATTTACTATTTAAAAAATTATATTTAATATAATTAAAAAAATTATTTTAATTATATTTTATAAATATTATTAATTTAATATTATAAAACTATAATAGTTTTATTAAAATTAAAATAATATTTAAAATAATAAAATTTTTATTAATATAAAATAGTTTAAAAATAATATTTAAAAGTATAAAATATAAAAAACTAAATATAATATTTAAAATATTAATTAAAATATATAAATTAAAATTAATTTAATTAATAATTTGTTCGAATAATTTATTTAAAAATTTATTTATTTATTAAACTAATTTTTGTTTTTTTAACGGCTATATTTTTCTTTATTTTTGTTTTAATTCGATTTTTCGTTTTTAAAAAATAATAAATTTAAATTAAAAAAAAAAATTAATAATATTATTAATTTAATTAATAAATTTAAATAATATTAACTAATTTTTAAACTTTTTACTAATTTTAAAATTTCGAAAAACGTTTATTATAAAAAATTAAATAAAAAGTTTATTATTTGTTTTATTTAATAGTAAATTATTTTTAAAATTTAAAATAATTTTAGCAAATTTTAAATAAATTAATATTTTTATAATTTACTAAATTTAATCAATTTAAATATTATAATAATTTTTTAATATTTTAAAATAATTATTATATTAATTTATAAAAAATATATTAATTTTATAATAATTTAATTAAACTATTAAATTATTAAATTTAGCGTTAAATTTAATAATTTTAATTAATTAATTATATTTAAAAAAATTAAATTTTCGTATAAAATCGTTTTAAAACTTTTTATTCGAAAATTTATGAAAATTTATAAAATATTTATAAACTTTTATAAAAATTCGTAAAAAAAGTTATAATATTTTTAACTATTAAAAAAAAAATTACAAAATATAATAAAAATAATAGTTTTATTTTTATTTTTTAAAATAGCTACTATTAATAGATTTTTTAAAAATATATTATAATCGATAATTTAAAAAATTATTTATAACCTTTTAAAACTAGATAAAATAATTAAATTTATTAACTAATTTAATATTTTTATTGAAGTCATGATATGCACTATATGGAAGAAGGCAGGGCTCCGTCGAGGTGTAGCAATATCATCAATAAAATATCTAAAGGTGGAGAAAGGAAAAAAGTCAACAAAGTGTAGCACGTGGAGGCACAGGCACTAAGTAAACCTAAATTCCTTATCTCTGCTATCTACTATCGATAAAGAATTTACAGTGGGGCGCGCAGCCCTCGCGTCATGTTAAAGTGGGGCCTTGCGCATTGACCTAGCGCCTAGGACCCAGCCTGCTGTAACTATCGAAAAAATATAATTATTTAGTTATTTTTTTTGCTAATTTTTTATTTATTATATCGAAATATTTAATAAATATAATAAAAATATTAAAATTTTTTATATTAAAAAATATAGTAATATTTTCAATTTTTTATATAAAAAAGGTTATATTAAATTTTTATAACTTAAATATTTAATATAAATTAAAAAATTTCATAATAATAAACTTAAATAAATCGAAGATATTTATAATATTTAAAATAAAGCTTATAAATTTTAACATTTTAAGAAATAAAACTTTTTTTATAAAAATTTTAAGTTTTTAAACTATTTTAGTAAAATTTAATTAAACTTTTATAAAAATTATTATTAAAATTTTAATATAATTTTTTTAAAATAAATAAAAAAAATAAAACGAATTTAAATTTTATTTTTTCGATATTCATAATATTTTATAATATTAATATAATTATAAAATAAATTGTTATAAAAAAAAATTACCTATAATAAATTGCTAAAAATATTGCAAAAATAAAATTTATAATAAAAATTAATTTTTGATATATATAATTTTAAATTTAATAATTAATTATTAGGTTTATAATTTATTAAAAAATCAAATTTAATATTATATAATATTAAATAAAATTTTTAAAATAGAAATTTTAAAATATACCTAATATAATAAAATTTCCAAAGTTAAAATAATTAAATTTAAATAATATAATTAAATAATTAATAAAATAAATAAAAATAAATAATAATAATAGATTTTATTACTAATTTTAAATTTTAAATATTAAAATAGCTAAAATTATTTTTTATAAAAATCTTTTTTTAATTTTGTTTTGTATAAAAAAATGCTTTTTTATAAATAAACAAATTTAATAAATTTTAAGAAATTTTAATAATTATTTATTAAATTTAAAAAACTAAATTATAATAAAAAAAACCTGCTATAAACGCTAAGATTTAAAAAATTCAAAAAATCCAATAAAAAACTCTTAATAGTTTTATAAAATATAACTAAAATTTATATTATTTAAATTTAAACTATATCGTTATAAAAAAGCATATTTATTATATAATATTATAAAGCTTTATTATTATTATTAATTATAATAAAAAATATTAAATAGTAGTATTATTATTAATTATAAAATAAAATTCTATAATTTCAATAACCTTTTTTATATAAAAAATTAAAAATATTATTATATTTTTTAATATAAAAAATTTTAATATAATAAATAAAAAATTATTAAAAAAAATCGCTAAATATTTATATTTTTTAAATAAAAATATTAAATTAGTTAATAAATTTAATTATTTTACCTAGTTTTAAAATAGTAAATAATTTTTAAATTATCGATTAAAATATATTTTTAAAAAATAAACATAAAGCTATTATTTTTATTATATTTCGCAATTTTTTTTTTTTTTAATAATTAAAAATATTATAATTTTTTTATAAATTTTTATAAACTTTTAAACAAAAAGTTTTAAAAAGATTTTATTTTAAAATTTAAATTTTTTAAATCTAATTAATTAATTAAAATTATTAAATTTAATAATTTATTAAAATTTTAATTAATTTAAAATTTGCAAAAATTATTTTAGATTTTAAAAATAATTTACTATTTAATAAAATAAATAATAAATTTAAAAATTAATTAAAACTATTTAAATTTATTAATTAAATTAATAATATTATTAATTATTTTTTTTAACTTAAATTTATTATTTTTTAAAAATAAAAAATTAAATTAAAAAAAAAAAAAAAGTATAGCTATAAAAAAAGCAAAAACTAATTTAAAAAAATAATAAATTTTTAAATAAAATATTTGAAAAAGTTATTAATTAAATTAGTTTTAATTTATATATTTTAATTAATATTTTAAATATTATATTTAATTTTTTATATTTTATATTTTTAAATACTATTTTTAAACTATTTTATTAATAAAACTTTTATTATTTTAAATATTATTTTAATTTTAGTAGAATTATTATAGTTTTATAATATTAAGTTAATAATATTTATAAAACGTAATTAAAATACTTTTTTTAACTATGTTAAATATAATTTTTTTAAATAATATATATATTATTATAAATTTTTTAAAATTTAAAAAAATTAGAAAAATTTGAATTTTAATATATATTATAAAACATTAATATTATTTTATAATATTTTTTAAAATATTATATATATTTAAATTTAATATTAATATTATTTTAAAAAATTAATATTATATTAAAAATAGTTATATAAAAAAATTAAAACTATGTAATTATTTTAAAATTTAAAAATACTAATTTTTTATAGCTTAAAAAGGTATAAATTTCGATTAAAATTTTTAAATTTAAAATAAAATAGCAAATATTTTAAGTTTTAATTATATTAAATTAATTTATTAAATTTTTAATATAAATAAATTTCTAGTTTTATTAATAAATTGTTTTAATAATAAACTTTTTTTTTTTTAATAAAAATTAAAAATATTTTATTAAATTATATTTTAGTTTAATTTTTTAATTATAAAATATTTATTTTTAAAATAATTAATAATATTAATAGATTTTAAATTTTAAATTTTAAAATGTTTTTTTTTTAAATAAATTTTTTTGTAAAAATTAAAAAAACTAGAATTATTAGTATTAATTTATTTTTCCTATAAGTTTTCGAAAATATTTTTTTTAGCAAATCGAATTTTTTTAAACAAAGAATTTTACTTTATAATAGTAACTTTATTTTTAAATTTATAGATTTAATTTGCTAAATATTTTTTTAAAAAATTTTATAATTATATTATAAATTTAGCAATTTAAGTTTAAAATTATTAAAAAAATCTATTAAATTAAACGCTAAATTATTTAATATAAATAATATTTAATTAAAAATTTCTAATATAAAATTTATAAATTAATAAAAGCTATTTAATAATTAAATATTATTATAATTAAAAATTTATAATAAATTTTAAATATTATAAAAAAAATATATTTATTATTAAATTTTATTTGTATAATAAAAATATTTATAGTTTTATTTTAATAAATTAAAAATTTTAAAAATAATAATTTATTTTATTAAAATAAAAAAATATTAAATATATATTTTTAGTAATAAAAAACTAATTTAAGTTTTTTAAAAATTGCTATAATTGCTATTTTTTTTAATTCTATTTTAATTAAAATTTTAAAATTTATAATAAATAATAAATAAATAATTATAAAGTAAAAAAATTAAATTTACTATTATATATATATATATTTATAAGAGAAATAAATTATTTTAAATTAATTATATTTTATATTTAAAATGTTAAATTTTTTAAACTATTTATAATATTATATTATAATTATTAAAAAAAAATTATTTTTTAAATAACTATTTTTAGATAAATTAAATCTAAATTTAATATTTTATAAAATTAATTATAATAAATTTATAATTATTAAATAATAATTATATTATTTTTATATTTAATAAAAAATAGTAAAAAGTTTATAAATTTATTAATAAAATTAAAAAAAATAACTAAATTTTTAATATTTATAAAAGCTATTTTAATAGAATTATTTATTAAAATATTTATTAATAAAGTTATTAATAAAAAAAATATTAATAGAATTTTTATTTAAATTAAAAATTTTGTTTAAAAAAAAACTATTTTAAATATGTTAAATAATTTAAATTTACAAATTAATATTAATTTTTAAAATAAATTTTTTTTAATAGTTTTAAATCGGATTGAAATATATTTTTAAATTTTAGGTATTTTTTTTTGGAAAATTTTAAATTTTTTAGTTTTATTTTAAACTTATTTTTTGCAAATTTTTTTTTAATAATTTATTATAATAAATTTATTATTTATAATTAATATTAATAGAAATTAATAAAAATTTATAGTTTTTTTTTTAAAAAAAATAGAAATTTTAATAAATTAGCTAATTTTAACCTATTTTTTTTAATAATTAAAAAAAATTTTTAAAATAAATTTTATATAATATTTTATTTATTAAATTATATATATTATAATTAATATTAAATTATAGTTTAAATCGTTATTAAAAATATTAAAAAACTTTTTAATAAAAAAATAGTTTATTATATATAAAAATAAATATTAATAGCTATTATTTATTAAAATTTTAAAATTTATTATTAAAACTAGCGGTAAATAAAAAATTAATAATATATATTAAATATTAAAACCTAGAATTAATTAATAAAATTATATATATAAATTCAAATTTTGCTTTATTACTAGAAATTTTAAATAAATCGAAAATATCGATTATAATAAAATTTTTATAATTATTATAATTTTATTTATTTAGAAAATTTTTTTAGTTTTAACTATTTTAAATAGTTAAATAATTAAATAAATAGATTTTATAGGTATATTTTTATATAATAATTTATAAAAAACGATTTATTTTTTATTTTTAAATATATTAAAAATATTATTAAAAAATTTAAAATTATGAAAATTTGCTATAAAATATAGTTATAACTTTTTTATAAAACAAATTTTAGTAATTTTTAAAATTTTATATAGTTTAAAATAAGCTTTTAAAATTTAGTAAAAAAAATTTATTAAAATTATAAAAAACTTCGGTTTTTTTTTTAATTTCGAATTTTTTAATATATTAAAATATTATTATAAATTATTACATTATTATTTATATTAATAATTATTTTATTATAAAATTAAATATTGCTTATATCGAAGTTTTAAAAGTTTAGCTAAATAAAAAGGTTTTTATTAAAAATAAAAGCCCTATAATTTAGTTTTTAAAAGCTTTAATTATTTATAATAAAAATATTTAAATTTTATATTTAAATTAAAATTAATATATTAAATAAGCGCTCATTAAGTTAAATTTAATTAATATTAAATTTTTTAAATTCTATTTTTAATAGGCCTAATTTATTTTATTAATTATAGATTTTTAATTTTTAATTTAAAGTAATATTAAATATTAATATATATTATAATATATACTATAATAATTATTAAAACTAATATAACTTTTATAATATAATAGTTATTATAATATATATATATATATTAAAAAAAACATATTTTATAAAAGCTGAATATTTTTTTCGATATTTAAAAAATATTATAGGTTTATTAATTTATTATATTATAAATTTATTTATTTTTATTTTAAAAATCTTTATTTTGGAAATTTTTAGTTTATTATAACTTTTATTAGTAATTTTGCTAGATATAAAATTACAAAAAATTCTATTTAAAGGTATTTAATAATTATTATTAATATTATTATTATATTATTTATTTTAAAAATTAAACTTATAACTTTTATAAAAACTATTTATAAAATAAAATAGTTACGAAGATTTTATTAAAAAATTAAGCAATTAATTATTTTATTAATTACTATATCTTTTAATAATATCAAAATTATAAAAGTTTTAAAAAATCTTAAATATTATAATTATATAAAATATATTTTATTAAATTTTTAATATATTTAATAAAATATTAATAATAAAATTATAGCTATATTTTATTTAAATATAATAGATATATTAATTAATAGTTTTATTAAATTATTAAATATGATTAAAAAGGCTTATTTTTAGCAATTGGTTAAATTATACTATTTTATAGTTTTTAGGAAAAAAATCTATCTATTATATAAAATAAATAATTATAAATAATAATAAACTTATTAATAATTAATTAATTTAATAGTTTAATATTTATAATATTTATTTATTATATTTTATATAGCTTAAAATTAAAGGTTTTAAATTTATAAAATAATATATAAAAGATTTAAGTTTAAATTTTAATGAAGTTATTTTTTTAAAGTTTTTTCCTAATTTAATTAGTTTTTTTTTATTTTTACTAGCTTTTATTTAAAAATTCCGGATATTAATATTAAAAAAAGGTATTAAAATTAAAAAATATTATTTTATAATTAATAATAATATTACTATTTAATATTTTTTATTATAAATAATAATAAAAATAAAGCTTTAAAATATTATATAATAACTATATTTTTTTATAAAAATATAGTTTAAATTTAAATAATATAAACTTTAATTATATTTAATAAAATTATTAAAAGTTTTCTATTAAATTTTTTGAATTTTTTAAATTTTAGCATTTATAATAATTTATTTTTATTATAATTTAGCTTTTTAAGTTTAATAGGTAATTATTAAAGTTCTTTAAAATTTATTAAATTTATTTATTTATAAAAAGGCATTTTTTTATAAAAAATAAAGTTAAAAAAAAACCTTTATAAAGAGTAATTTTAGTTATTTTAATATTTAAAATACAAAATTAATAATAAAAACTTGTTATTACTACTTGTTTTTATTTATTTTATTGATTATTTAATTATATTATTTAAGCTTAGTTAATTTAACTCCGAATATTTTATTATATTATATTTTAAAACCTTTATTTTAAAACTTTTACTTAATATTATATAGTATTAAACTTAACTTTTAATAATATTTAAATTTAAAAAATAATAAAAAATCGATTAAATAAATAATTAAAATACTATAAATACTAAAAACGTTAATTATAAAATTATAAATATTTAAATAAAAATTTGCCTAAAAAAATTTAATAAAATAATAATATTATAATTATATATTATAAATAATATATATAATAATATAATTAAAATATTAAAATAAAATAAATATTTCTGGCAAATTTATTAGTATTTATTTTAATAACTTAAAAATGTAATAGTAAACTTTAAAGGTTTTTTTATAAGAGTATATTTTTTTTAAATTAACCTTATTTTTAAATTTTTTTATATAATAATAAATAGTTATAAAAAACTAGCTATTTCGGTTAAATTTAAAAATAAAGTTTTTTATATATATTATAATAATTAAATATATATTAAAGTATATTCTATTTATTAATATTTATAAAAAGTTGTTTATTTTTATTTTATATAATATTGTATTTAAAAATATATTAAAATTTATTTTATTTATTATATAGTTAAATTATTTTATACTTTTAAATTTAATTACTTTTAATTAATAAATAAATTAATCGTTTTTTTTATAACATTATATTTAATTAAGTTTAAAAATTAAAGCATTTCTTTTATTTTATTACAATTACCCCTAAAAAAATCTTGAAAATTTTAACATAAACTTTAAAAACCTCCGCCAAAAATCTTATTAAAAACTCTACTAAAACTATAATAAAATCAGCTAAATTTATTATTTAACCTATTTAAATTACTATAAAAATTGCCGAAAAATTTAACTTATTTATTAATGTTTTAATTATATTTAAAAATAAACATAAACGCAAAAAACAAAAAACAAAAAAAACTTAGCAAAATTAAACTACTAATAATATATTTTTTTTAACTATATAGTAAATTATTAAATAATTTTAAACTTATAATTAACAATATTTTTATTTAACTTTATAATAAATTATTTAGTAATTTTTAGTTTATTATTAACAATAATTTTATTTAGCTTTATAAAAAATTATTAAATAATTTTAAGCTTATAATCGATAAGATTTCTATTTAATTTTATTATAAAAGTGCATATATAAATAATAATATTATAATTAATAATTTAAGTAATAAGTTAATATTAAATTAAAGGAAAAAAAGTAAATAAATATAATATTTTTAAAATCTACGATATTATATAAACTTAAATTTTTTATTTTACTATTTAATTATTAATGAAGAATTTTTCGCGTATTAGTAAATTTTAATTATTATAAAAGTAGGTTTATTATATTGTATAATTTTTTTTTTTTTTTTCAAAAGTTAAATTTTGTGAAAATAATTAAAACAACGTAAAATTGACTTAATTTATCTATTTTTGCAATAAAATCCAAAATATTAATAGTAATATTATTAATAAAAACATTTAATAAAAAATAAAAAACTAGTAATAAATAATAACTATTAAATATTAATAATATATAATTAAATATATAAATAAAAATATATTATTATTATTAATAATAATAATAATAATAATAATAATAATAATAATAATAATAATAATAATAATAATAATAATAATAATAATATATAATAATAATAATAATAATAATAATATATAATATATATTAAATTAACTTTATTTAAAATATAAATCTTAATATTATTTTTGCTTTTAAAGCTATATTTTATAAAGTTATATAGTTAATTACTATTATATTTATAGCAATTAAAGGGATAATTAATAGATTTTTATCTTTTATTATGTCTCCACATCTCCTAGACTTGACTCTCAGCAACGCTACTTATCTAACTTGGAGCAGGATAAATGAACCCTATTCAGGTGCATCTAAAAGTAATGTAGATGACGAGATAGACTCTAGCCATGGCCAGAGCGAGTATACAGTTATAAATACTTTAATACCCAGGAGTCATGCCGTTACAAATCAACATATATTTAACTGCTATCACAGTGTGCATGATGCCTGTTTAGTCCTCCATACTGCTTTAGTAATCCAACATCTAGCCACTCAAAATCGAGAAATATACTCAAGCTGTACCATCAGTGATGCCCTGCCTACTTTCAAAGGAACTGAGCCAAAACTAACATCACATGCTTCAATCTATCGAAGCTTTTCGCGCCAGTCATCATTGCTTGCCATCCAGTGATTACAAGTGTTCATGACTGATGTTTATCACTGGAAGTTGATGTTGGAAACCCCCTTTCCCAGGTCTTTCACGAAAGTATCGCCAAATAGGTCAGTCATTCGGTCCTGTCACGGCACATGTCTCTCACAAACATCAGCCACGGCCACTGGCGGCTCTGGCTTTGAGTATCGAGAGCCTTGGGCTCTGCCGCTTTTCAGATGTTTGAGCTGGGACTTCGGCGCCAATTTACGGCAATCAGTCAAAATGAGACAAACTGTCAACCGGAAAGGAGATCGAAGTCGACGGTGATGTTCGTCATGAATTTCTTTATATAAGTTCCCATTGTCTCCTCAATAATGACTGCCAATCTTGTCATATTAGACATCAAGTGTTGTTTCACTCCATCGCTACCACAGCCTCACATAAGCCAAGGGCCCTCGTCGCACCACACCATCATGAAGTTCGTTACTATTTCCCCCTTTTCTTGAGCATATTCAGCTTCGTTGCTGCTGCTGCTCCAGAATCTCCAAGCCCCTGTGCTACAGCAAAGCCATCCCCAACATGACTTGTGTTGACTACAAGAACCCTCAAGGCATCGTGGTCCCGGTATTCCTGCGCTCCAACACTACATCTATGTCTGCACGAACAGGTGCAGAGGATGCAGGGCCCCTGGTATCCTGTTTTCGACAGCCATTTGGAGCGGCCAGAACAAAAACCCAGATAGCTTGTGCCGTTATAGCATCTTTCAAGATAATGTCAACAGCGACTCACCTACTGCAAACGACTGCCTCAACATTTTCAACTTCGCGAATGATAACTGGGGAGAATGGGTGGTCACCAACAAGGATCTCGAGGCGATCCTTGGACTATCCTCATGATCTCCGCTGGCTGCGCGCTTCTTGTTCAATCGCCGACCACACCGCTCTGGAGCATTGAGATCGGGAACGTCGATGTTGCCAATTTCACTCACTGGTCGATCAACAATTACATGAACTCGGAGGGTCAGGTCGAGGTTAAGGGAGAATTTGGCTGTCCGGCCGCGACCGAGCAACCTCTCCATTTTGATTATGACAGCAATTATTGGTGGTTGCGGACGTCGGTCGGCATTCCGCAGTAAAGTTCTCTTTGTTAATGCAGGTAGACAAATTTCGTGGAGCTGGGCTTGGGAAAAGAAAGGTCTCATAATACCGGGTCAAGTGGTCGTATCTACACTATGTAAGATGAACATCGACTACTCTATCATTAACAGCTCTAGTACAGCCCATAAGTCTCTTCATGTTTGGTGGAGACGTGCGGACAAGAACTTCTCAGCCAAATGGTGCTGATAAAAAGTGACATACTTTAATACCCCCTCCCGTATAATTCCTCAACATTGCTATAATAGAGGATAGACTCTATTTAATTCTCATTTAAATTTTATCAGTAATAACTTTAAACTAAAATTTTGTTTCAGCCAAAAATGATTATGGTTGTATTGATTGCTGTAAGAAGAAGTAATATTGAGAGGAGTATGCTATTAATTTTTCTCAGCGCTTGCCAGCTTCCATATCAATAATGGAAGAGTAGGATACATGCTGCTAATCTCTAATGGCAGATCTGCTAAGATACAAAAAGATTGCCGAGGCTTAGATCTGGGATCTGTTTTGCAGATGTTGCTGTCCAGAGGTCTATTGCTTCAATGAACTACGTCACACCTGGTAGGTCCATTGCTGGAATCAGCCAATCAGAATGAAGACAATGAGGTAATCCGGAGACGAGTGGGCACTGATCAACAGGTGCTGGGTATTCATTCCTACTATTCCACTCATCTGAAAATAGTCGCCATTTCATCTTTCGATCTATCGAGAACTGGACAATTAATTTATTTCTTGAGAAAACATGTCCTAGTTATCTGGCAAGCCATTCGGTAGACTCATTTAGGATTGCCGCCTGAGGAGAGGAAGGCGATGAGGCCAAGGACGAACGGCATCGGTCTCGGCAAGTCCATTTTTCTTTGCCGATACTCCCCGCCGCTAAAAACTGCCCGCCTCCGCCGCTATCCGTCATGCACTTCCGCCAACTCGGCAGCGACAATTCCATATTCTCTGCATTCCTGCCGCCTTAATACGACGTCTTTCCACTCAGGGACCCCATCCACTATTTTTTCCTCTTCTTCCTCGAGATTCATCCATCACACTGCTACGATGTCTGTCTCTACCAAGCAGGAAGCTGAGTACCAGCGGAACCCTCACCCTGACTTCAAGGGAGTGGAGGGGTCACGGCCAGATTGGGACAAATCAGCCAAATCCCATTTCACAAAAACCGTAGATCCTGACTGGCAGCTGGGAGGTGGTGCAAATGAGCTGTACACTTCTACCGGCGGCGACAAGAAAGATCACGTCGCTATCGACCCCTATGAGCCAGGGCGTCCCTCCCCCTTCAACTACAAGCTCTTGATCTCGACTATCGTGCCGCGTCCCATCGGCTTCGTTTCGACTATCTCCGGCACCAAGGATGGTAAAGAGGAGACCATGAACCTCGCGCCGTTCTCATGGTTCAACATGATCAGTCACGACCCGCCGTTGTTCATGCTGGGGATCGCATCCGGGCTTGACAAGCCTAAGGACTCATTGCGCAACATCGTCGAGACTGGTGAATGTGTCGTGAACATCATCAGCGAGCATTTTCGTAAGTGTCAACCCGAGGGTTCCATTTCATACTTGATAAGGATGTTTTGGGTCGATAGGAGATGGAGTGTTTTCAATTACGTGACGTCTGGAGACAAACCCCCCTTTCTCTGAGCACTACCTCTAGACTACTTCAGCATCCGTACAAAACCCATACGAAAGAGGACCAACTACTTACGCTGTGATTTATAGTTGAGGCGGCCAACGCCTGCAGCGTTGACGCTCCTCCCGGCTCATCCGAATGGGTCGTCAGCGGTTTAACACCATCCCACGACAGCCAGACCGTGCGCGCCCCGCGCGTCAAAGAGGCCATATTCAGCGTCGAGTGCAAGCTCGAGAGCGTCCGTGAGTTCGAGAGCCGCTCGACACCCGGCAAGAAGACGGGCTGTCTCGTCGTGCTCGAGGGAACCCGCTTCTGGGTCCGCGAGGATGCCATCAACGCCGACAAGAACCAGGTCGATCTCGACGTCTTGCGCCCGATCAGTCGTTTGGGTGGCATCACGTACGGTCGCACCACGGAGGTTACGGAGCTACTGCGGCCAGTGTTTGCGAAGGATATTGGGGGCGAGGAGGGCTTTGAGAAGCTGAAGGAGACGAATGGTGGTGCGTAGGGTGAGGGGGGCGATGGTATGATTGGGTGATGACGTGGTATAGAGAGCATCGAACCGTTGTTTATGCTAGATCAAAGTATATTTTTTGTGTCATTTTAGAACATCGGAGATTCACGGATTTTACTATGAGGTTCTATCTCTAGGTACTGCAAGAAACATTCACTGCATAGGGAAACATACACCGCTATTTAACGTTTCCCAACTGAAACCGGAGGTTTTCAGTGTCGCAACGCCTCTCTTTCG
Source organism: Xylariaceae sp. FL0255 (assembly GCA_022578795.1). Classification (NCBI taxonomy): domain Eukaryota; kingdom Fungi; phylum Ascomycota; class Sordariomycetes; order Xylariales; family Xylariaceae; species Xylariaceae sp. FL0255. Next base: position 108,993 of record MU388932.1, on the reverse strand, counting down.
CAACGTAGAATGCCATGGCATTCCTTATACCCATCTTACTTCCGTCTACCCTGATGAAAGGCAGATATGATCGACAATTTCCGGTACGGAGTTTATGCCGGTTGTACGTCTTATTTCCGACCACCCTTGGCAGAATTACAGTCCAGGTGAATGGGAGGTCTACTGGGGAAACGTGCAAGACAAAAACAACAGACAACAGACGGCTAGATTGGTAGCCTTGGCAGAGGGGCGTCAATGTTCTTACGATTCAACGACTTCTCATTCTGCACTCATGGAGCTTCACATTGAAAGTACGATATTCGGCCAATTGGTCCGCCTGGTTCTGGGCAAAAAGTATGGATTTCAGTACCCCGACGAGATCGATCCTTCACTATGGAAGGTGGCAGTATCGCAACACGATTCAGCGCTACATGAAGATTCGAAAGAAGACGCGATGTTAGATAAAGCAGAAAGAGGAACTCGGTTACAAAACGCGGCTGACGATCGACTGAACATACTTGTGGTAGGGTGGTATGGACCGGATGACCCCGAGGTGAGTTAAATGTCATGAATTTGCTCGGTACCCTTGCATCCCTCTATCTCGCTAACTCGTTTTTCCTTCCAAAAGAACCCCCAGAACTGGCCGTCTGCTTTGAAACACCTTGTGGCCTTCGAGATGTGCATTCTGAATTTCGCGGTATACATAGCCAGCTCGATCTACGTCCCCGGCGAGCCGGAAGTCATAGCCAAGTTCGGCGTCAGCGAGGTCGTGGCGACTTTGGGCCTCTCCTTATTCACCTTGTGAGGAAGAAAGAAAAGACCCCATTCCTGCTCCCTGATAAACAATTCACTGACGTTGTCAACCTAGCGGGTATGGCATAGGGCCCATGTTGTGGTCTCCGCTGTCCGAGATGCCTCGCCTAGGCCGCACGAGAATCTTCTTTTGGACTCTCTTCGCATTCATTCTGTTCCAACTCCCCGTGGGGCTTGCACCGAATATCGCTGTATTCCTAGTCTTCCGCTTTTTAACGGGCTTCTGCGGTAGTCCGTGCCTCGCTACAGGCGGGGGTACGATCAACGACATATACCCGCCAACACAGGTACCCTACCTTCTCGTCATATGGCAAGCTGCCGGTGTGCTAGGCCCAGTGTTTGGACCTGTCATCGGGGGATATCTAGCTCCGGCACGGGGTTGGCGCTGGACGATCTGGGTCTTCACGATCTTGTGCAGTGCCGTCCTTGCGCTAATGTTCTTCTTCTTTCCTGAGACGAGCGCAGATAATATCTTATACAATCGTGCAAAGAGGCTGAGGATAGCGACTGGAAATGAGCGTCTCGAGAGCCAGACGGAGATTGATTCTGCGCACCATACCCCTCGAGATACTTTGTTACTTCTCACCAGGGCGTTCACGCTCACATTCTCTGAGCCTATTGTGTTTCTCGTCGATCTGTACGCCGCGCTGTTATACGGAGTGCTCTTCATCTGGTTCGAGTCATTCCCCATTGTGTTCGGGGGAATTTACGGTTTCAACGTCGGTCAACAGGGGCTTGTGTTTCTAGGCATCCTCGTTTTCACCACTATATCCGTGCCCCTTTTCCTGTTATGGATAAAGAAGAGTCTCGTACCTGCCATGCTGTCGGAGAAATTCAAGCCCGAGATGGTGCTCCCGCCAGCATTCATCGGATCCTTCGCACTGCCTATCTGCCTTTTCTGGTTTGGTTGGACGTCGCGCGAAAGTATACACTTCATCGTCCCTATCATTGGCTCTGGTGTATTTGCTATCGGTGTTGTGACGCTCTTCAACTCTGTTTATACCTACATTGGTATTGTTTATGCGCGATATGCTGCGTCCGTCTTCGCTGGCGCTGCGCTCTTTCGAGCATCTTTAGGTGGAGCGTTTCCTCTCTTCGTAAGTCAAAACAAACATAGTCAGTGTCACAGGTTCCGTTACTGACAAGGCAGGCTCGGTCACTATTCGATAACTTAGGTGTCGGACCGGGCAATTCCTTGCTTGGTGGTATAGCCGTTCTATTTATTCCAATTCCCTTCATCTTTTATCGCGTAAGTATTCTCTCAATTCGATACTATTAGTTCGACACTGATTTCGGGCAAGTACGGCGAGCGGATTCGAGATTGGAGTAAGCGCGCATAGGGCACATTAGTAGGATCAGTATGTATATTTAAAAGATATCAACGGGCAAATTGGAATTACAATGAGAGGACTAAAACATGTAGTCTATGAGGAATGATTTAACCCGCAAGTGAACTTGTTTTGTGTGATTAAAAACGCAGATTCGGAGCAAGATTAAATGAGTTGAGCTGACATAGTGTGGGGTTGTGCATATCACGCCGAAGAGACAGCGCATGAATTCTGCTTCATTCCTCCTTATTGGTGACATCAGTCCTGATTAATTCCTTCTTATTGTGCGGATGAAAATTTCAAGAATCTATCATGGATAAATGGAACGCGGAAATCGCGCCGTTGATCTACCAAGATCTCGAGGGTAAACTCCCGCTCCGTCTTCTCCTCATCCATGAAGGAGAACCGGGCTCACCCCTCCGAACGTCGCTGATCCCCACCACGCTTCAAGAAGCTGAAAATACCTATATTGCAACATCATACACCCGGGGCTCTCCAGAAAATCCAGAGTTGATACAATGCGGCGACTCGAAATTATGGGTGCAGAGAAATGCATTCCACATGATGCTAGACCTCCGGCGGAGTGACGAAACGAGAAAAGTGTGGATTGACGCCATCTGCATCAACCAATGCTCTCTTGACAAGCGAGCAGCTCAAGTTGCCATCATGAACCACATTTACCAGAAAGCCGCATCTGTTTCGATATGGCTCGGGCAACCCGATGATCATAGCTCGGCAGCAATGACATTTGCAGCGACACTCGATACTAAGAAATTAATTGGAGAGTTCCATTCGTGTGGGATGGGTAACAACTGGTTAAAGTTCGCTGAGAAGTCGTATCTTCTTGATGACCCGATGTATACTAGTCTTACGACTGAGGAGGCTACGAGCTTGTCGATAGCGATTGTCGAGTTCTTGAACCGAGCGTGGTTTACACGTGTCTGGATCCAACAGGAGGGCTCCTCCTGTAGAGACACGCAGGTAGTCTGTGGCCCCAAAGTTGTACATTGGGACAACATCTTCTCTCTTGCTGTGAGTAAAAATTTATTTAGTTTTCTTAGCCATAAGGCCGGCAGCAGAAAACGCCGTCTGATGACTCCGTTGCTTAAATGCTTTGCTTATAGTGGCTCATGTGCCCAAGGCGCACCGAAAGCTGGCCGAGCCATATCCACGAGAGATTAGACCAAACCATCAATAATGCCCAAGCGGTGAGAATAATCCAGCGAGTGCGTCACTACTACTTTCCAGAGCTTTACGGCCACAGTGATGTGAGCCCCTCCTTCGAAAATCTGGTTGAAAACGTGTCCCGATATGAAGTGACGGACGCGCGTGACCGAATCTATGCGATGGGTAGTATGGTGGAAGATGGCAGTAATTGGTTCGAAGTCGACTATCGGATTCCGTGGCAGGTTTTGGTGAGTCGCTTACATTCTATATCCCTTCTGTAACTTTGGATTAACTATGTCTCGTTAACACGCTTGCTAATCTTTATAGTATGCTGATATCGCATCCCGTTTCATAGATGTTGGTGCCTTTGGCTTTTTGAGATGTGCTGGAAGGGTTAGACAAGCTCCCGGCACTATTCTTCCATCGTGGGCTCCAGATTATTCGTATCGAGATGAGAGCCAAGTTATGGCCCGTCACGTCTTGTGGAGAGCTGGCGGAAGCGGCCAGCCAGCTTATGCTCTGATGCGTGGCAAGAAACGCAGCAGGATAACCCAACTGCCGAAAAAGAAACAGCGACGGATTGACATGCCCGAAGAATTGCGTGCGTACAAGGATCCACGCAAATCGCTATTGCAAAGCTACGCATCTTTGAAGTGTCTCATGTCCGATGAAATTGTTTATGCCGGAGGTTTAGTAGACGCAGAGTGCAATAACCTTGAAACAAATGTCAAACGGATTGTCGATTTCATCAACAAAGACATGGAGTACATATCCACCATGAACGCATGCCCGTACTTTAATGGCAATAGTCTCATCGATGCCTATCGATTGACCCTTATCTTAGGCTACGACCAAAATGAAGAAATGATTGAGCCTGACTATGTTCAAGAACACTGGGATGATTGGTATGGCTGGTATCAAAAGGGGGTAAGTAAAGGCAAAGTCTTCTTCACCTGTTTGAGCATCTCTGCTCGCTAACATCGGATCTACAGTGTCTTGGATACTGGGAAGAAAGCATCAAAAAGCCTATGTTAAACGCATCATATGAAAATTCCGGAGTCATGAAGACCTTTCGCTTTGCTATAACAAGAAATGGCTACTTCTGTCTGGTACCTCATATTGTGGAGGTCGGGGATGAGGTGGCCCTTTTTCAATTCTATGAACTTGCAGTAGCTCTACGACGGCAGCAAGGTAACAACTCAGGCAACGAACATGCCGACAAGAATTTACCAGCTGCAAAATCTGATCCGCTTTTCTTTGAGCTACTCGGGGATGCTTACATTCACGGCATGATGGGGAATGAAGCCAACTGCATCACCGACGAGTTCAAGTGCAAGTATGAAGGGACGCCGGCACATTGGGAGAAGATATGCAAAGCATCGGATGGCGGACGTGGGAAGTCTTGGCAGACTCTTGGTCTTCACGGAGGATACGAAAGGATCTTACGAACTCTTGGCCCTCGGATGGTCAATCTTATCTAGATTTCTTAAGACAGCCAGCAGTGGGATCGGTGAAAAAATGCACAAAGATGGCATAAGGGAGTATATTTTTGAGCAACCAAATCTCTCAATACTAACACTACAATAATTATTTACAATCCCAATCACTTAGAAGCTAGCGATTGCAGGGGCAGAGGGGAAGAGCAGCAGGTCGTAAGCAGTTTCTCTCGTCTGTCTACTACTGTAAGCACACTATAGACCAGATCTTAAAGTGCCGGCAGTAGAATACCATTGGCAATAGTTTTATATGACGCCTCCTAGAGCGCAAAGCTCATCAGGAGTGTGATAAAAGTTGCTACAAACGCGGTTGCGCCAGCGGCTTGTTGGAGAGAGCTACCGGTGTTATCTGGGTTGCTATCACCAGAGCCGGAACCAGAGTCATATGCGCCGCTTCCCGAGTTGCCCGAGCTAGCTGCCACAACAGCCTCACTAGTCAATGTAATGTCGGTGCCGTTCGCGTACTTTGTTGGTAGAGCCGTCGAGTTGACTCGCATGCAGATCAAACTGGGGCCTTGACCGATAAGGTCGTCACCATTGTCATCGCTGGTTTGAATGACAGGGTTGAGGAGGGCAACGTGGAGTCGGTTGGCTTGGAAGTAGTAATCGTCGCTTCCACTACCGTTCTGAGCCCCGCTGATGTGGGCGTACCAACCCCCGGCCTCGGAAAATATGCGCGTGTCATTGAATCCCGCGCCGAACTCATCCACGTCAGCTTCTCCCACAACTTGCAGTACATAGCCGAGAGTGCTTGCGCATTCGGGGATAGTAGACCACTCGTCCGATATACACCCATGGCCATCGTCCGGGTCGCCGCTAAATGTATTCTTGGCTAAGATGGCCTTGACACAGTCACTGCCTAGCGCCTTAGTACAATCCGAATCATCGTCACTCGTGTACGCGTTCGTCACATTCACTGGCATGTCGGGAGTTGAGAAGATCCCGAAACAAAACGACGGGGTCGTACCACCAAAGAATGATGACAGATTGCTATTGCCGGACCAGGTGAAGTCGTAAGATGCGGATATGATATGGGGATCCGTGACTGCATTGAAGTCACTCGATGCAGCGTTCGGGGCACTGAAATCACTGATATTGATCCCTGGCGCTTCGCGTTAGCATCTTCCCTTATCGAAATGATTTGTGAGGTTTGCTGTACCTACGCCATGAGAATTCAAGATCCTGAGCAGCCGAGTCGTTGTCTAGACCTTCTACCGATGCAAATGGCTTGAAGGTGACGGTACGGGTTGAGTTAGGGTTGTTTTGAGCATTCTTTAGGTACCCAGTTGAGGTACTGTCCAGGTTGGAAGGAACAGATCCGCCAACAACATCGACGGGCCCGTAATCCTCTGATGTAGCTTGAGCAAAACATGCGAGAGCTAATACGAGTAGGGAATTCATAGTGTCTTTGATGTTCGAAGCGCTTAGCTGGTGGTGATAGCAGATACTGCATTCGCTGTGGATTCATGAGCTGCGCCGAACGATATGAAGTTGAAGATCGAATATGGTGAGGTATAGGGCAGCTTTAATAAAATTTTGATTTGCTTTGGGATGCTGGGATACTCTTCTATCTATTAATAACTAAGGGTTATTACATTAACTCCTCTGACCTGGAGTGTCGGGATAAGCTGACGGCTCCTTCTATGAATTAAGAAAGGATTTACACGGAGCCAGCCCTATCTCGCTAGCCTGCAAAGCTCCGTAGGACTCGGACGTAGACGCTTGCGTGTGGAGTAAAGTCCGAGCTCGCCTGTGTTTGATATATTACTTCAAATCAGATACTCCATAAACCTGTCTGTCAGTACAAAGTCCCTCCCTATCTGTACAAGTTCTGGGCGATACACGGCGGGAATACTCCTGTCTTCCTCCCAACCTCTGTACTTTTCTTATAATCAGGAAAAACTTACAAAATGATAGTTTAGCACCTAAATATATCTATATGCGCATCTAAGGTCTACCCCTATAATAATGTATAAGCCAGGTAGGATGGCTTTGAGGAATCCTTGTGGTAAATATCTTGGCAACGGTACAGCCCCAGTGGAAGGATGCACATGCATTAGGTTCCATACAGGCGTGTAGGGCTGAGTCGTTGTGCCTATCGTCTAATTCTTGGCATCATGGAATTTCTTAAGGCAGGAAGGATGGCTTCATCGACCCGATGCTAGGCTCAATTCTCTGTTTGCAAGGGTGTCAACCCTACATTTCATAACTTCAGCACGCGATATGATTGGAACACAATATGTTAGGAGTTGTGTCTCTTGACATATCTTGGACCATACTTTATGCGAAGGAGTCGGTTAATCAAAGAGCTTGTCACATTCGTCTCTAACTTGCCGCGCAGGCGGTACAACCTGATGGTCAATGTGATTTGGCTACAGGAGCATCATCTCCGAACGAGTAGGAACAAAATCCTTCCTCAAAACAATTCGTAAGCTGGGACGACTTAATCAAAGGTAGAATCTAGCGAAACTATTCTATCCTGAGTTGCATCGTCGTCAAATACGTACCGTAAAGGGAGTGAAGGATTGCTTGATGGCCATGCTCACGCGTGAGAGATTCAGGATAGCGATGGTGATAATGTGCAATTATGAGAGGTTCAGTTGTTATTATTTGATAAGTCACAATGGAGTCACATTATGACTTGGGGTTTTCACACTCGATATCTGTATATAACTCTATTGCTTACCTCAAGAATGCTCTCTGCTACTCGTCTCCAAGGAAATTATTTGTGCCCCGTCAAGTGAACGGAATGCCCAATGACGATCATAACACAACGGCCAATGAATAGTACCTGAAGGTCATTCACGATAGCTCTGCGAGCCAGAGAGTTGCTAAACGGAAATCATGTAATAGTCATGTCATAAAATCACACAGTTTTACCCTTTATTCCAGTATATAATGACAAGGTTGTGCTATGATCTATCCATCCCCTCACCTCTCCAATCTCAGCTTTCCCCATTGTGCTAGAGCGTGGGGTTCAGGGTGGTTGGGGGTCAGGTGGGGGCCAACAATCCGAGACAGACTGGAAACCTCCCGTCATTGGGGAATCACGGCAACTTAACGCCTTGCAACGCATGTCGAGGTCCAAGTTGTAAGCACCCTATTTTCGCAACGTTTACTATTCTTCTTTTATGATGGCGGGTTCTTCCGTTAAGGCAAGTGATAGTGCATCTATTAGGCCTATCAGAATATTGCATGGGGGGCTGTAAGCTACCCCAAATCATCTTTGCTCCGCGAGACATAGCTTATGCTGAGCCATTGGCATAGATAATTCGACCTATTCTGTCTTGGAGTTCAATTCCTACGTGACCCCAAATACCGTCAAAATCTTTGGTCATTACGACACATCGGAAGGTAACACCAAGGCATGGCTCAGCCGACATCCCGTCAACCCTAGTCAGCACCACGCTTCTCCTCTCTAACATGCCCGTCTGTCTGACTATGAGTATCAGATATCATCCTTGGCTCTAATGACCATGCTGTTGCCAATAAGCCGGGCCACTTGACATCCTACTCACTGGATCCCATAACCGGGAAGCTCACCTATATCGACTCTGTGGATACTGGGGGCTTCCCATCCGCAACTTTCAGATTCGATCCATTGACCGGGAAATTTGGGGAGCAGATCAACAAAGAAATTCTTGAGTTCCCCGGCTATACCCTAAAACCGCGGCAGCGCGGGAAGGCCGGTGATGACGTCTCGAGGCAATCGACGAGTCACCTGCACATGATCGCTACGCACCCATGGCTTAATTCATGTATCTACCTGACTTAGGAGAAGACTTGATCAGGATGTACGACATCGACGAGAATGGGATCTTGACCGAGCATGCTAAGTACCAAATGCCATACGCGGCTGGCCTGAGACACGTAGCTATTACAGCGGATGGCAAGACGATGTACATCTTGTTTGAACTATCGGTCATGCTCAGGGCTATGAGCATTGATCGGGAGACGGGAGAGCTGATACAGATCAACGAGGAGTAAGTCGAGCCCGGGCAGAAATTAAGGCGGTGAATGACGGACTAATGTGAGCTAAGCGTCCCGATCTATGACACGACAACAACAAGCTATTCTGAAAATATCACCGCAGCGGCACTCTACGTTAGCAACGATGGCCGATTTGTTTATGCCTTGAACAGAGTGCTGACCGAGCTGCATCTCGTGAAGCCTGGAGAGATGAGTTTGTTGGATTTGACCTTCGAGTACGCCTCATTCTACTAACAGAATTTCTCATTTCGCAGAGGCCCGAGACGATAGCTGTCTGGTCAGTCTCGCCCAAAGATGGATCTCTGAAGCGCATTCAAAGCGCACCAGTGCCCGGCGCGTACCAGACCCGTTGCTTTAAGCTTTCGCCTCCGGTCACAACTGGTTCCGCTGGAGGTCAGGTACGTCTCGGATATTGGAATGTTCTACTTCAATACTGACACAGCACTAGCAGTACGTCGTTGCCGATGGAGTTTCGACAGACAACACCTCCGTGTTTAAGCGGGATCGTGCGACCGGTCTTTTAGAGCTTGTTGCAAGCGTTGAGGGATCAGACCAACTGTCTACTGATCTCTGGCTATAAAGGGTAAAGCTTGGCACTTAGGAGGAATCAATTAACTCAGCCCCCTTCCCTCGCGGTCGCGTTTTTACTAATCTCGAAATACCACAACGGGATTATGTCACGAATGATGTCCCATTCCGCAGTGGAGAAGAACGGTTGTCTTCCGCTGTTTGACAGCTTATCTTCACAATGTGACAATATATGGATCAAAATCGACGTATTTCTCTTTTCTCTTTCTGGCATCCAATCTTAATCCTCTCTGCCAAGATCACCTCGTTTTGTACTACTCTGTGGCTCTTGACGCGAAAACGGCCAAAAATGCTGGGGTAAGCACAACGATCTCGGAGCGGATCTCCGATCGCAACACCGACACCGGTTGGCGCCGGTATTTCCACTAGCATTGGACTTAACCAACAGTGCTAGAAGAAGACCCGCCTTGCCCAATCTAGGCAGTATCGTCGATAAACCCTTGCAGTACGGAGTTAGAAATATTTTCCGGTCGCTATGCATGATGTAAAAAGACTCGCATTCCGCCATTTTTCTTAATCTTCTCACTATATCTGCAAGATCTCACAGCTTTAAATCTTACTTACGCCGGGTCAAGTGAAACGTCGGCAGATAGATCATGTCAGCCGCACTCAACGCTATCCTTTGGTTTTCCCGGGAATTCGGCCTCGCTTCCATTCACGAGACCGGGCGGAACGCTTATCTTATCATTTTCGCTCGGACATGCCGCATGTTCGCATACGGCACCAATTCTCTGATTTTGGGTATATTGTTCAACGATTACCTATCGCTAGTTACTGTGTTGGACTGACATTTAGTAGCTATCTATTTTGCGGTCCTCGGCTTCACAGATAATCAGATTGGACTATTTATGACCCTGACACTGGCCGGTGATGTCATACTAGGAACTCTGCTCTCGCTTGTGGCTGATCGGATCGGAAGACGGAAAGTCTTGATGGGCGGCTCGGTCCTCATGATAACGAGCGGGGTCATTTTCGCGACTTTTGAGAACTTCTGGATCCTCTTGTTCGGAGCAATCGTCGGTGTCATCAGCATTACCGGTGGCGACTTCGGCCCTTTCCGAAGCATAGAAGAGTGAGTAGAAAGAGCGCGGATCGAAAGGATACATATTCTAACAGGGCAGAAAGGTCGATGTTATCACAACTTACAGCTCCGGCGACGAGATCCGACGTGCTAGCGTGGTACGTGACCACTCCCCTGATCGGCTCGGCCCTCGGGAGCGAAGTGACTGGAAGACTATTGCATTGGCTTCAGAGCAAGGACGACTGGTCCGAGGCTAATGCGTATCATGCTCTCTTCGGCATATACGCTGCCATGGGTATCGTCAATCTCACTCTTGTGACACTGTTGACAGATGCTTGTGAGCTGCAAGAGACAAACAAGGAGTACGCCCAAATACCGCAAGAAGAAAGGGAAGCTAGCAGTGCGCCGCTAAACCCGCCCTCCCGTAAACCACTTTCCGGAGAGCCGTCAAATCGGTTCCTTAAAGCTTGGTCATGGTTCTCGGACAGACTAGCAGCTATCTCGGCGCCAACGAGATCAGTCATGTACAAGCTGTGGTTTCTGCTGGCTGTCGACTCCTTGGCAGACGGCATGGTGCCCTATTCACTGACTAATTACTTCCTCGACGTCACCTTCCACCCGCTCAAGTCCACCCTTGGCGACATCACATCCGTCAGCTACTTCCTCGGCGCAATCGGCGCTCTATTTGCCGGCCCGCTGGCGCGCAAGATAGGGCTTATCAATACCATGGTCTTCACTCACATACCGTCTTCAACGGCAGTTCTTCTGTTCCCATTCCCGCCGTACTTCTGGATGGCGGCCGTCCTGCTTCTCGTGCGCGCCGCTCTAAATGCAATGGACCAAGCTCCGCGCTCCGCTTTCATTGCTGCTGTTGTCAAACCTGAGGAGCGCACGGCTGTCATGGGTATCACGAGTACAATTCGTACGTTAGCTGCGATGGCTGGCCCTACCGTGACTGGTCTTTTGGCGTCTGGTCGGTTCTTCTGGGTTGCCTTTGTGGCTGCGGGTGCCTTTCGTTTAGCTTATGTAAGTCAGCATGGATATCCCGCCCCCTTTTTCTACCCTCGACCTCGTGTGCGAACAGCGGCCGCTTACTTTATTATTCAATAGGATATCGGGCTGTACACACTCTTCGTAAATATGAAGCTCCATCAAAACGAGAACCCTCCGATACAACAAGTCGCAGGTAGCCCGACAGGCGCGAGGACACCGGACGAGGATCTAGAGCTAGCGAGCATTGTCGACTCGGATGCATCAAGCATTACCATCGATAACGATGAGGTGTTACATAACGTGCCGATTAGCAGCGGATTAAAGGTCCCCGCAGGTTCCGAGCCTCACAGGGCGAGGAGCAGGAGTCCACACCGAACAGATGATCATTGATTGTTTGATACCAAAGGAGTTCAAGATTTGAAGAGATCTACAGCACAGGGTATATAGAATTGACATTGAACTCTTGCCCGATATGCTACGGGATAGCTCCCAGACCTCTGGGACAGTGTCCAAATCGGGTTACCTAGGCTGGTTGACTGCCCTTATCCCCATATCATGAATGTAGGGAAGGTATTGCCACCGGACAGTAGGCTAAAGGACTGAACTACATCGTAGAAATAATTTTCATTGATGCATGCTCTGCTATTGCGTAGATAACACCTTGGGGATTCGAGCGAGGAGCAATGGGGATGATGCTGGCATCGCAAACCCTCAAATTGGGGCAGCCATATACTCGCAGGTGATGATCTACAACTCCACCTTTCTCCTCCGGCATCATGGCGCAGGTCCCAACCCAATGGTGAGTACCTACTGCTACGTCACGCAGGTACTTTTTAGCCGTCTGGATATCTGCAAAACCTCCAGGGCCAGACATACAGGGACCTCGTTCCCCATTGAGTTTCAGATGGGTACGCAACGGCTCGGTCATGGCGATCTTCTCGGCCAACTGAACATGCCGTGCCAACACTTCTAGATCCAGAGGATGTCCGAAATAGTTGGGGTCAATAGCGATGCCGGAGGCGGATACTGGTTCATCCGGGCTCGTGATATGGACGGAGCCTCGGGAGAGGGGATGTGCCAAATATACTGATATAGTAAAGTACTTCTCCTCTCCCGCAGGCGGGGGCATGGTTGACTTGTCGCCCGCAAAACAGATAAATCCCGGCGCTGTCATGTAGCATCCTGATGCCTCTGTAGGAGAAGTTAGATGGGCGCGGACGAATTGCTCATGGAAATGAGAAAATAGACTTGAAGAGGATTGTCAACTGAAGGGATATATTCATCGATAGCCCGCTGCAAGTTCGCGTCAACTGCCACCGGGAGCTGTGCTAGCATATTCAAAGTTGCTTCTCGAAGCCGGCCCCTTCCTCTCCTCTGAGTACTGCTTTTGCGCAAGTGCGATGGCATTTGGATCTCGTCGCAAAAGTTGGTCGATGGTTTCAAACCCTTCCAGGTTTACGACTTCATAGTTAAGGGTAAACATGGGATGGTTTTGAAGGTTTTCTCCAACATTGGGATTATCGACGACGACTTGGACTCCTAAGCGTTGGAGGCGATGGTTACCGCCGAAACCAGACAGCTCAAGAAGCCTAGGTGAATTGATCGCACCAGCACATAGAATTACTTCTTTCCGTGCGCTGACAATATTCATCGTGCCGCTCTTCGCATCGCTATATTTGAACACCAGTCGCTTTGACCGTTCCATCTTTCTCAGTGAGTATCCTTGTTGCAAGAGCTTCAGTGCAGATCGTTAGATTCTTCCTGGACTGTACACGGTCGCTCAGATACGCTTTTGCCGCGGAGCTTCGTCGCTTTTCAAGATCAATAGTCTCGGCTGCCAAGAGACTACCTAAAATGTCGCCGGATAGCGGTGCCGTATGTTCCAGAAACCCTAAATTTGCAAGAGTATCCCTCCAAACACGCGGCCATTGGTTATCTTCTTCGGGGATGGTGATTTGAAGAGGGCTCTGTCCTTCGGCAGGAGGGGATGATGCTAAAGCAAACCGTGCCACAGATTTAGTGAAGCTGATCCAATCCCACCCAGGATTTCCCAATTCTGCCCAGGCATCTATGCTCGCCCTCGAGTTGTGCAGGAAGGCGAATCCATTCATAGTACTGGAGCCCCCCCGGGATACGGCCAGCTGGAGCTATCATGCTTCGGCCGTTGAGGTATTTCTTATCAGAATGACTTTAGCGGACACCGATGCACCGTGATGGGGTGTCATATGATCAGCATACCTGAGGTTCAGTCATAAAGCCCCAATTTGTGTCAGTGCCCATCAGCGATGGTCCCATGAGCGGAAGGTTTGTCATCGGGTCGTCGGTCAAATCGTCTCCGGCCTCTATGAGGAGGACTTGGGTCTCGGAGATTCGGAGAGACGTTTTGCTAGAACACAGCCTGCAGTTCCGCCGCCGACAATGACAACGTCGAAGCTATCGATGTCCACCGCCTTTTAGATACGCAATGCTATACTATCGGGAGTGAATGAAGTGTTTTTGATAAAAAATTGGATGTGTCCAAGAACTAAGGAAAAGAGGTGATTGTAATCTATGATGGAAGCCAGCAGCCCTCGGTAGGACAGCGGAAGTAAGGGGTAGCAATACCCCAACAATAGTTTATTTTTATGCGAGGATCGGGCAGCCGTCTTACGGGTCTGTCTTGATTTCTCTTGGCCAGAGTATTACATGCTGTTGGTATTCTTTCCTAGTTTGTTACCAAACCCGCAGTCGGAAACCTAATTGGCAATATCCAGGTTTTGCACAACTGAATACTACAAATCGGTAAGAGTCCTCGTGAAAGTTTCAGTGCAACACGTCACAAGAAGTCAGGAGGATTGAGGGGCTTGGATAGGGCTTAAGTCTAGTAAGTATATCAGTACCGGGATGATAAGAACATTTCAACACGGTTCGAGTGGCAGTAGGTCAACCATCGACGCGATATGGAGGCCAGATTGTGCGACTGTGTTGTCAGTATGACTTATGAGTATCTAGGATGACTAAGATATCGTTTCACATCTACACAGCGTTGTAAATATGGATGACTCTAATTGCATTGATATATAATTGCTTCGGAGGTCCGTTTTCGACAGTGATACTCGTCGATTCCAGGCATAGATAGCTGTACAACACAATACGAAAATATCAAGTTACCGAGCACCAAGAAAGTAAAAGGTACGTAATATATTATACTCATTACGGTTGTTATCCAATCAGCTATAAGTTATTGGTCAGGCAGACTTGGCCCTGGCCGGTAGTTGCCTCTTTGTTCCTGCTTCTGCTGATGGTCACACCTGCGATGTCTACAACTTCCTGCGGGGCTTGATCGATGGTGCTTGTGCTTCCTGTGCGTAAATCCTCCAGCTGCAGTGGTTTCTCTCCAATATCCTCCAGTTGGGTTGCCCTTGGACCACAAACATTCGAGACTTATGAAATAGATCCGTACTCACATGGCGACAGACGGGTCCATTACTGAGGTAATTATGAGTTAATGTTGCATGGACGTTCACAATGCCAGTGAATGGGATATTCGCTTAAACCATTTAAATGCTAAATACGTTACTTTATCGCCGGCCGTCCCGTTAAACATACTTCGTAAATTTCGATGATTTGGGACGTAAAACCAACTAGTTATTCGCTGACAATTCGAAAACCATGGTGAACGGGCCCCAGCGATATGTGCTTTGATAGACAGAGTTAGTTCCAAGCTGTCGTCGTCCAGACTACCGAGAGTCAAACATTGATGAATCCAAGAAACAGCTGCTAGGAGCAGCCCTCGAGAAGGCACCACACGTCATGCCATCATTCATTAAACACCGTGAGAAGGTGATCCGCGACCAGATCGGCGATCGCCTCACACTTTAGACCGATACGTACTAAGACTTTGATGACTGAATTGACGATGGCTGCTTTGACCCGGCCTTTACGGGACGTTGCACGCTGTCCACATTTCTCCGGGTCCGAATTGTATTATTAGCGCAGGAGTGATTGAGTCATTCAATTGACAACCCGCAGATCGCTCATAGTTGCCTAGGAGTTCGAGAAATAAAGCAAAATAAGACAAAGAAGGAGAAATACTTGACGCAGCTCCTGTCGCGGAGTGCCAGGTATAAAGCCGCTATTACCGACCTTCGGTGATATCGGCGTCGACTTTTACCGTGACAGTTCCTTTCTTTACTGCATATCTTATCGCTATTCATGAATAACTTACCTTTCTTAACAATACATGGGAATGTGCGTTTTGAACTGACGAAATGGCCATTAAAAGCACTAAAGTGGCGACTGATATAAGAAAAATTACGCGGTAATTACATGGCTTTCAAGGGACTTTTTTGCAAAATACAAATGCTTCCTGTTCGTGGAAAAAGGCACTTCAGTTTCATCTCTATCGGGAGGCTATGTTCAAATCTTTTACTCACATTTCTACATAGATGCAAATCCTTTTAGGCATGTGTATATCAGCATTATGATCACAACGTTCTTGACTTCCTCTTATCATCTCCTTTCCCAAGCTACCATCGCCGTCGTGAAATATCTCCCCACCTCCTATTCGCATTCACTCTTGGCATTTAGATACAAATAATTAAGGCACAGCTGCTTGAGGATCAAGAAGACCAGCGCGGAACTCTTATTAGTACATGTTAGACGTCGTAGTCGCCATACCACAGGGATCAGCCATTATGTGCCAACTGACTGTGCCTCGTACCTCTGCGAGTTGAATTCTATCTCACCCACCAGCATCTTCGCCTCTCCGCTAAGTCAAGAGCAAGTTATGCTACAGTCTAGCTCCACGCACTCACCCGCGTAGCGGACCTTTAGTCATGTCTGCCAAAGCGAGTCCAGCTGATAATCCGGCGAGAGATGTAGAGCATTTGCACATAGTGGCTATTTATAAGGTTCCAGCAGTTAGAAGTTCAAGTCGAAGTTAAGGGATTCATACGGTTGTCAGTGTTTCATCTTGTGTGGCTTCACTCGTGTCTTATATAGATACAGAATCGGCGTTATAGCTATCATCTACATTTTGACGGTAGCTGCCAGTATGGCCGAACAATGTTTTCCAGCATAAACTCCGAATAAAAGGGATGGGTACCGTTGGAAAGAGCTTCGACCAGATTGGCAGCTATCGGCAACATGCGAATAATAGCTCTGGCGCCAATGACGTTCAAACCAAAGTTATTCGTCCGACAGAGCCTGCACAAGCTCCTCGGGACGACCGCCAAGCTGGTGTTAAATCCCGCCACGCTTACATCGGCAGAGTCAGCCGACGCGAAGGATTCTTCTGTCTCGGAGGCAGAACCAAGCCCTATTCATCAACTCTCGATTTCTCTAAACGTGGTTCAGTCCATCCATCCATAAAATCCCGGTAGCCTAACAAGTCGATCTAAGTGAAAAGGTTTGCCTCTGGATTTTCGAACAACAGAGGCAGCTTTTCACGATATTCTGTAAACCTATGAATTGTTTAAAACCCTAACTCAGCTGATTCAATGTGCCTCCGGCGAGGTTGCCACGAGGGTTCTACGAGTGATGCAGAGGGCTAACTACCAGGGAGACACCCCCCTGGACTCTCAGTAACACCTGCGGCGGGCGCGCTACCGCGAGCTGTGGGCTGCGTAGCATGGTAATAGACCAGTGGCGTGCGCACTTCACTAGCGCGTGCAGTTTGATGTTTCTCACCCCGCGGCAGCTCAGTAATTGACTCTCTAAGCTTCGACCCCTACTGTATATTTATGTCTGCCTTGGGGTACGTCCAGTGGTAGGGAGCAAAGCTTTAATGATTGCTGTCAGCTGAACCAGCCGGACTCCTTGAACTCCATGTCGCACTCACCGCATAGCTTTGGTTGTACCAAATTTCGTCGGCGAAGGAACGTGTTGGCTAGTTTTGTAAGTGCTCAAAAAGATATTTTGTTTATGAGTGCACAATGTTAGTGTGGGATTGAAATCAGAGTTACTTGGGGAATGAAATTCTCTACTCTTGTGAATAATTAAAGCTATAGTATGAAGATAAAAACCTGTTTCAAGATATCGATAACAAGAGTATTATAACAGAGTAGGTATTCTACTGAAGGCGCCGGTCACCTATCTTTGGGAAGTCACCAAAAGAAAGCCCTATTCTTCTTTCCCTTTCACTCCAACCTCAATCTCCCGCTGCTCCTCTCTAGCCTGTATCTCCTCATCTTCATCCTCCCCATCCTCCCTATCATCCTTCGCAATGCCCAAAACAACAAACTTCCAGGCGCTGCGCATCAGACAATAGAGCCAGAACATGTTCAAACCCTGCAGCGCCGCAAGCAGCACAAAAGTGATGACGTTTGAAATTTCGCATTTGTACAGCTCAGTCTCCCAGTCAAGAACATAGGACCCGACCGTGCGGAAATCTGTCAGGACAGAATAGAGGATGTTAAGATTGACGTAGTGGCGGAGGTAGATCCAGACTGTGATGCAGAGCGCGAAGGAGGGCGCTTGGGCAGGGTGGTCGGTGTAGTTGATGGATTTGGAGACCTGGTTTGAGGTTTCGCGAGTGAGTGTCAGCGTACCAGAGCTTCTCTTCCTATTCTTGTGTTGGAGGGGAAAGGAAGGAATAGCAGAAGAGTACAGGTAGAAGTAGAGAAGAGAAAACAAACTTACGGCCAGGAAGAAATCACTAAGATCATGCGTAACGAAAACCAAAACGCCAACAACGGCAAAGTGGAACCGCCAGCTAAGCGCAACAAGCGCCACGGTAACAACATGATGCAAGACCAACTCCTTGAAATCCTTCCTCCGCCTCTCGAGTCCGAGAATCATAACGAGGGCTTGCTGGGCCCAGAAAGCGGCTTGAAGTAGATAATAAGTCTTCGTCAAAGCGTCATGCGTGCGGTGCGGGTACCCCTCGTAAAGGCTGATGGTGCTGAAGGTTGTCGCGATTGCTTCCACCACTGAGCCGGGCGAGAGAACTCCGCCGTTCAGGTATTCATGTCCTGATGAAATGATCGTAGCTTGCTGTCGGCGCCTTAAAACCCAAACTCCTAACACTGAGCTAAAAAGGGTATAAGCGGCCGTATACATCTGCTCCTTAAACCTCGCTAGCCTACTTCTCTTTCCCTGCAACCCACAGACGAAGGCGCCGAGCGGATGTAAGATCTCATGCATAACGAATTCTCGGAAGAAGGAGATCACGAGGGTGTAGAATGCTACGAAGAGGATGTCGCGGGGTCCCTTGCCGTATTCTGTTCCGGATAGCGCGTGGCCGAAGATCGAGGAAGAAGCGAGAGATGGCTCGTTAGTGATTGTGATGGCGTATGAGGGAAAGATGAAAGGGTGCGCTGGATTTAATACTCCTGGATTCGCGGCGTAGATAGCGAGGAAAGGGAGTGTCAAGAGGAGAGGTAGGATCCAAGTGCGTCTTTTGATGAGTTGGAAAAAGGAACGGAAGTCACTGCTCTTGTGCTTTCGGTGTCGTCTCTTTGCCTTCGCATTGCCCGCTGCTGCTTCTGTTGCTGTTTGTGTTGTCGCTGTTGCATCATGTACAGCGGTGCTATTCTGCTGCTTGCTACGGCGCGATGTCGCCACGCTCTTTAGTCTCCGACTGCCCGTCTCTAGAGCCGCCCCCTTCACCTTATCGATGGACGGGTCTAGGGATCTGTGAGTCCTCATCTTGAAAGTTGCCGAAGAGTTGGTAGATTATAGGCTTGGTGGTACTAGACGAAGAGGGGGCCTTTTTCCAACTGGAGAGGGATGTATACTTGTAGTATTAGGAATTAGAAATTAGGATTAGTTGATAATCAATTTCACGGGGAAGCTGATCGAGTCGTCGTCGTTGTCGTCTATGTTGTTCACCGGCGATGTGTGGTGTTCATATGTCTATAGGTCTATCACAAGTCTAAAGGAAAGAATATAATGAGCTATAGGAGAGAACGAGTGGGAAGCGAGAGAAAACAAAAAGAGCAATGTCAAAACGAAACAGGACCAGATTTGGAACTGAACCGGCATGTACTGCTCGTCTACTTGCATTACCCTATACTCCGTAAGGAGGGAGGGCATGTGTGCGCAGCTATCTATGCTGGGAGTGCGGAATCCGCGGACCGCGCATCGGCGGCCTCGGACGTAGTAGTTACCCTCCGCTCTATAGAAAACAAAACATGCCTACTCCGTTGTGTAGTTTCATTGGTGATGATGAGCAGTATTTAAGATTCTTTCATTTTACTTTCGGCTCATTCCTATCTATACAGTCGAGGTAGTAGCGTAGCTTTAGCCGTCGGCCACCTACTAGAGGTCGAGGGTGTATGATATCCCCACCGTGTTCCCCCCATCCTCCCAAAGCCGCTAGAGTCTTAGCAATTGATATGCCTATGTTAGTACATATTACCGGGAAAAATGCGCCGCCGATATGATACGCAACCTGATATGTGGCTACACCTCGATGGTGTCTTCCTTCCATCCTAATCCTGCCTATATAGCATACAATAGCACAGCCCAGTAATGCCAAACGCCATTTCCGATGCTATATGCAGGTACTGCCAGTATAGAAGAGCAACAGCTTAGCTCAACAAGTCTTTTATGTCTTCGATCCTCTGTAACCTCTTCTCTTCATCCGTCATCATCCCCAATGATGTGGCACTGTTAACAATCAATATTAGTACAAAAGAGGACCGACAGAATCTTTGAGAAAAGAAAACTTACATGAACTTCTTCCGATCCTGAATCTTCAGCATACGCTCCTCAACGCTATCCTTACAGATGAAGCGATAAACCTTCACCTCACTATCCTGACCCATGCGGTGGACCCGGTCGATAGCCTGGGCCTCAACTGCAAAGCTCCACCAGGGATCCATGACATAGACGCGTTTCGCCTGCGTAAGATTGAGCCCGACACCACCGGCTCTTAGACTTATTAAGAAGACAGTGAAGTTATCTGACTCGGCGAACTCTTTCAAGATGGCTGCTCGCGTTTTCTGGTTGATGGTACCATCGAGACGGAGGAAACGCATGTTCGCCTTTTCGAGGGCTGGCTCGATAAGTGACATGAAAGATGTAAATTGGCTGAAAACAACAGACTTCATCCGCGGGTGCTGTCTTCGGAGCTCTCTTAGATGCTTCATGAGTAGCACCACTTTAGAGGAAGACTCATTGACTCCCAGGCGCTGCAGACTAATCTTGGGGCCGTTTTCACGATATATGGTCGGCTCATCGTCATGGCGGACGACCTCGAACAAGTCGCGCGAGTTCAAAGGCTTGCGGCAATTGAAGCAGCGCGGTGTCTCATGTCTATCGGTATGATGCTTCATGAAATCTACGAGACACTTCCTGCATGCCGAGTGCCAACAACCCGTGACGGTCTGGTCTATCATGGGTTCCTCCGAGCAGATAGGACACTCACTGGCTGCTTCGTCGCGAATTTGCTGGAGAACATGAGCACCAAATGTGTTGGCATCTTTTTCATCGCCTGTCGTTGCGGTAAACCTCTCAATGAGCGACTGTAAATCCATATCATCAGCCAGTCCTGCTGCAGCGTCGGCCGCTGCGCCTGCCAATTCTTCTTCAGCAAGTATCGTCTGGTTACGGACGAGGGAGGGATGACAGCAAGTTTGCCGTAAGCGTAAAATTTGGGCAAAGATTGTCGTATAAGCTTTCATGACAGTGCCTTTCTCGATGTTTGCGGAGAAAGTGCTTTTGGCCTTGGCAAAAACATAGTTGTAAACTGCGCGTTCTTCTTCGGAGAGCTCAACGTCGATGATTTCGATGGTCTTTGGAGGCAGCATAACTAGCGGCTCCCCGTTTGGTAGCTTCATATCCTTGGTTCTTCTCATGACCAACGGCTCTAGCACCGTTTGCACGACGTCGAGTGCGCGCATAAAATCTTTAGACTCGAAGGGGACAGTGATGAAAGTCCTCCAGAAAGAGAAATTGTTCCAGGGCTCGACCTTGAGGAAACGAACCAAGCTGAAGAGATCTTCGAGCCGGTTCACGATGGGCGTACCAGTCAAGACCCAGCGATGCTCTGCCGACAACTCATAACAAGCCTTGGCAGTCTTGGACTGTCGGTTCTTGATAGAGTGTGCTTCGTCAAGGATTATGCGAAAGAAGTTGACGGAAAACAAGCCGCTGTGAGATTCCCTGCCCCCAGCTCGTGGGTTGATTTGTGAGAACTCGGATAGAACAACACCGTAACTCGTGATGATGATATCCGGAGCGGACCGGAGGTTGGATTCGCCACAGAGCGTCTGCAAATTTTCCATCTTATCAGCTCCGTAGTAAACAAGACTTTTGAGTGTGCCCTCTTTTGAAGCATTTTCTGCTTCACTTTGCCATTGCGCAAGCAATGACATTGGGGCGATGACCAGAGTTGTTTTAGGTGCATCTACAATGTAGGGCGAACTAAATGACCGCATCAGCGTCCTGGGTAAAGTATTTGTTTCAGATTTGTCGGAAAGAGCGGTCACAATATCAGACTTGTGAGAATGGACAAGACTGAGCATTTGTATAGTCTTCCCTAATCCCATCTCGTCGGCCAAAATCCCGCCAAGGCAGTGTTGTTCTTGGCAAGGGAAGATCAGAGACATTTCGCCGGAATACGGATTGACGTAAAAATGCTCTTGACCTTCAATCTGCGGTAGGTCTTTATCGTCGACGTCTTTGACAGGCCATGAATATTCTTCCCAGAGGGGATGCATAGATTCTTCGCGAGTAACGTTTTTCAGGTCTTTCTCCTTGGCCAGCATCCAATGAAGCGATTGCTTCTGATAGGGACGTAATTCCATGGCAAAAGTATCGGCAGGCTCAGCCTCAGGTGTATTGAAATCGAAAGATTGTGCTTTCCGATATAAAGCATCCAGCTGATCCTGCTCTAGTTCCTCTCCTTCTTCGGCATCATCGGATGGGGGAGAAGACCCTGGCGTGTCTCTACTGGCAATGAGTATCACAATGCTATGAGTCGCAGCGATGAGCTTGGGCTCAGGAATACTTACCGAGTATTAGACCGAGAAAACCCATTCTTTTTCTCGGCCATCTCTGCTGCTTCGAGAAGTCCCTGTCTTGCATTCTTGGCAGACGTTCTGGAGGGAGAGAGGTTGATTTCCTGGAATAGTTTCACGATGCTGACTTGGCGTAGACGGAGATTCCGCTCCTCTGCGGACTCCTTCTCCTCATATAGACCGGTAGAGCGGTTGTCAGCAGGATGCGAGTCAGCAGCAGAGTCGAATACAGATGTCTTCAGAAAGCACCTGAGTTGAATGAACACAGTGTCATTTGTCCTTAGACGCTCCGGAGTGTAGACACAGGTGCCTTCAAAGACACAGACATCCTGATCGATAAGAGGTGTGATCCAGTTAGCAGCGTCTTTAGTCAGTCGACCAATCTCGGAGCCCTTAGAATCCGTGAATCGCAAAAGAACATCAGTCTTGCCCATGGCGGCAAGACGCATACGAGATGGGGTTTGCTGTGCCTTTTGGCGTTCGAGCTTGATAACATCGCCGTACTTCAGCAGATTGAAGCCGCTCCGCGTAGCCCACCCCTCAACACCGAATGCACCCACGTAGCGGGAGCCCGAGACTGTGGGCTTCAAACGGGGTGGAGAGACAGGTTTATGAACTGTAGCGAAGCTCGATTGTGGATTGGAGGGTCTTGAGGCCATCATCAAAGGATGAGAAGGCCGTTTCTGGTAGTTCTTCCAAGTACCGTCAAAGTACATGTTGACAGCAGTCTCTAGGTTACCTCGACAATTTGTACTTATGATATTGAGAACCTCTGGAGCGAGAGTGGTCCCTATCAGGGATTGGAAGGTATCTCTGTCAAAGCCGGCTGGGACATGGGCAGCGGGTGGCGGGTTGGCTAATGGAGGCGTAGGCGCATTGTCGAGGCTCGGGGGTTCGTTGTCATCGTCGTCGTCAGAATCGGCGAAGAAGCGACGTTTCTTAGCTGGTGGTCCCTCCATTTCGGCGTAACTCATCTTGATGCCCTTGTCTAAACGTTTTCAGAAGATCTCAGTGCCGAGAGTATAGACATTGCGCGTGTGAATAGGTAGCATTTACGACGTGCATGTATGTACATGTTTTTAGACATTTTCAGCGGCAGCGACACTCACTTCCAAATGCGGTAGACAAGATGACTTATCAGTGGAAAGACGCGCCTGGGTAGTGGGGTGGACGCGACTGCCCAGGCGGGTAATCACCTGATCGCGTGTACCAGTAATTAGGCAAGAGCAGTGGACTGACCCTTCCCTTAATTATAGCATCTGGCACCTCCACTAAATTTCTGATGTCATCCTATTGCGGCCAGCGCAAGCACGTCCTTTCACTTTCCTATACTCTCTCCCTCGTCCTTGTCACCCTTATGGAGCACAACAAAGCAGCAACTTCCTAGACGCCTAGGAGAGAATTGGAATGCATCGTACCGTCCGGACCGCCGGCCGAGCATTCGGACGGCCCCGGTCTGCCCCGGTCTCGCGCCGCCCTATTGTCACAGATGCCGATGTCGACAAGGCGCGACAATACTGCGCAGCGCAATTGAGGTGCGTCAATGCACACATGTGCAAAACGAGAATAGTTTTCGGAGAA
Organism: Xylariaceae sp. FL0255; assembly: GCA_022578795.1. Taxonomy (NCBI): domain Eukaryota; kingdom Fungi; phylum Ascomycota; class Sordariomycetes; order Xylariales; family Xylariaceae; species Xylariaceae sp. FL0255. Next base: position 85,091 of record MU388932.1, on the reverse strand, counting down.
CGAAAGTATTGACCAAACTAGGCAGTCCGACTACGATGCCTCCCTGATCCGCAACTTCGTTCCCAAGTCTACTCAGGACGCTTACGATGCGCTACGCACCTTTAACCTCGAGCTGGTGCGCCTCCCCGAGCTCGTATCCAACCCAACCATTGGCCAGTTGCGCATGCAGTTCTGGCGCGATGCAGTAAATAACACCTTCGCCGGACGCCCCCCGAAAGAGCCCATTATGATTCTATTACACCGGGTTTTGTCCCAGCTACCAGATCATGGCAACACGAGTTCCATTAAGTTCTGGCTCTTGCGCTTGATTAACACGCGCGATAAGTATATCGATAACCGACCGTTCACAAGCCTCTCAGCGCTTGAGGAGTATGCAGAGAATACCTACTCTACCCTCATGTACTCTATGCTTGCTATATTATCCGTCAATTCCGTTCATATCGACCACCTCGCGAGCCACATTGGAAAAGCCTGTGGCATCGCGGCTGTGTGTCGAGGTATCCCCGTCCTTGCGGCCCCTAAACCTCCTGTCAAGTCACCGAGTGGCGCAGACGTTGGATCTAGTAGAAACCCTACTCTACTTCTCCCCTTGGATCTTCTGGCCGAGTCCGGTGTCAGAGAGGAGGATGTCTACCGCCATGGGCCTGAAGCTGACGGCTTCCAAGATGCTGTCTTCAAAGTCGCAACCCGTGCTAATGACCATCTCATCACCACAAAAGAGATGCTCAGGAATCTTCGTGCCGGCGAGAATCCTGGCCACGAGTATGAACATGAAGCCGAGGAACAACATCAATATCATACTTCCTCATCTAGCCAAGATGGGTTTGATGCCGAATTTCGTAGGGCATTCGGCGTTCTTCTAGAAGCAGTACCTGCCAACGATTACCTGACCCGACTGGAAGCCGCAAACTTCAACCCCTTCGCGGTAAAGAGTAGTTGGAAGTTGCCGTGGAGCCTATGGCGAGCGTACAAGTCACAACAGATATGAATGACTGGAATGACTCCTTAAGGCCATCTAACAGGGCTGTTGAACGCATGCTTCAACCAAAGTGTATATGAAAAGTTGTGAAAAAACTGGCGCCCGTACTATATAATGCTATATACCCTAATGCTACCCCCACGTACAAAACACCATGTCTTGGCATCTTTCCGGCTGCTACAATCCGTTCTTGAAGATTGTATAGGAGAGATTACATATCTCTACACATCGTGACGAGAGTTCACTGCTTCCGCCTCCGACCCCAGTTGAGTTAATCGCTCCCCAGGAACTATAACTGCCTGATAGCGCCCCGTTCAGAACACGATGTCCGGGTAACCCCCGATCAAACGTCAGCTCCAGTTTGGAACCGTAAGATCGTGATGCTAGTAAATACGTCTATAAAGTGAAGGAATCCACTGTCGTGTACGGGAGGATGACTCAACCTTTGAACCTTCACTTCCGCATTACCATCATCTTTGGCAATCAACAACATTCAAGATGAAGAAACTAATGCTCACCAGCTTACTAACAGCAGCCGCCAAACTGACCGCTGCAGCGACAGACCACCTTCATTCCAACCCTCAATTCAACATGGAGCTCTTCTGGTCCGAGTACTCGAAGCACGGCAACATGAACACGATAAGATACAGCCCCGACCCCTTAGTACTCGCCAACGTTAGTTCTGCTTATGCTGGGCCTATCGACTACGGCAGCGGCGCGATCAATGCTCCCCTCAACTGCCTGGGTCACAACGCATATATCGGCGGTTTCGTGTACCTCGACGGGGTCTATGATCCGTCGCGTTGCGAACAGCGCTGTACCAATCATACGATCTATGCTTATTCACACAGTGAACCGAATACAGCTTGCCGATTTTTCAACACGTCCTTTCTGAATAAGAATGTCATAGGGCAACAACCGAGCTACTACTATGTGCAATATTGTGCTCTGGGAAGCCGAGCAACAACACCTGTCATGCCATTGCCGGACAGCACTAACAGTTCTTATCTTTTTCTTTTATTTAAGTACACCCAATTATGGAGTAGTTCTTACGCCGTAGATAACGGCAAGGTCGTGGACGGCCAATGTGCCACGGTGACGGTCATTAGCTCCATGGGGTATTACAATGCGACTGATGTCGGTCCTTGCCAAACGAACGGCGGCACGGCCTGATGGGGTATATGAATACTGTTCTTCTCATCGCGTCCAGCTGTAGCGACACCGATTTTTATTGGCCCCGAATGGCATACAACGGCAGTATGCTCGACTCTCTGACAAGGACTAAGTATTCTGTGACAGAGGAACTGTTGACCTTGGACAAGGGGCTATATTGCTCTAAGCCTCCTGCATCGCAAGGTCAGGAGACATCCATACATCTCGCTCATCTAACTCATTCTGGCTAGCAAGGCTTCACAATGGCGCAGTGAGAGAGGGGCAGGGGAATTGTCATACAGGTATCATTCATTCTGTCTTATGAATGGCTATCTCGAAGTATTCAATTGTATATCACATATCAATCTGTCCGTACTCGGAAGAGGTCGGGATCGGAGTATTATCACTCTCTTCAACTTAGTTTGTCTGTGTATTGCTCACTGCATCACTTTCTGTGGTCAGTGTCTGGGGATATCTTCATAACTGGCTGTTTGCCAGATAAACAAATCATAACCGGTCATTCTGTTCAATCCGACCTAGGATATATACAATCTCCCTTAGAATAAACCAAATTGCCAGGCATAAGTGAAGTAAACGAAACATTATGTTTGCCAATAGAGTAAAAAAGTGATCTGGTAAAGATGCCGGGGTATTGTACTTTTGATTTCCCATCCTGCCTGCGACCGATCAATCTCGAAAAAAAGTCAATAAATACCCCCTGGGTCCATAGTCCTGTAACCCAAGATCCGAAGACGTGTAAAAAAAGCACACTGCCGTTCATTTCGCTGATGTTCCTGAGGAAGAAGAAGGAAGAAAGAAGAAAGATTTAGAAATAGGGAAGGTGTCGATCATAACCCCGTAGGCGAAGCGCCCCTCGGAATAGGCTCCTCGCTATAAGGAGGACTAGCCTCCCCCGCAGGAGCAGCAGCAGGAGCCACCAAGGGAGAAAGCGCAAAGTCCTCCACACTGCCGTGAACAACAACAGCATTCGCGTAACTCGGCGGGCTCGGGGGCACATCCTGGTAAATAGGCGGGGCCTCATTATCCCAGCTAATGCCCTGCCCAGCATGTTCCGTAACCACAATAGCAAAATTCATCCTCAAAATCCGCGCGATGCCCGTCGGCGTAACCTGCTTCGCGTTTGCGACGGGGGCGTATTCTTGCGCCACGACCATCTCTACTACTAGCCGGTGCGAGATCGAGATGCTGCCGTCGCGCGTCGTCAGGTCGCAGGAGACGGGGCGGTGGTTGTGAATGGAGGCAGAGGAGTGTGTAGAGTAGGATGAGGCGGGCGATGTTATGCCCGGGATCTGGTACTCAATTTCGGCCTCGACGTTGCCGTTTTCGGACATGTAGTCTGCTTTCCAGCCGGAGTGTAGGTCTGCGCTGGCGAGGACGCGGATGTCGCTGCGGTCTTTCTTTGCTGCTGGTGATAATGATGTTGATGATGTTGCTGTTTCTGTTGTTGGTGTTGTTGCTGCTGCAGTAGGAGTGCTGTGCACATCTTCCGGAGTGGAGGTAGAAGTAGAGCCAATGGCCGGCGAGGCAGGCCGCGACACTTTGGGAGCGTGCTTCGCGCATGCCGGCGCTACCGCATTGACTTGCTCCTCCAGCTTCCAGCTCAAGCGCTTCAATTTCCAGTACTCGACACTTTTGACGCTCTCGTTGTGCTTGCCGATGCCCTCCAGGCGCAGCGATAGGCGGTGTACGCCCATGGGGTGTACAACAGCGTCATAGTGCATGTTCGCTGTGATGTCCGTCGGCGGGAAGATGCGCAGGCTGTGATGCGGTGTTTCCGGCACAGGGAGTGCGCGGCCGATACTAATGTTGCGGACCAGCTTTAGCGCGGGCGTGCCGCTGCTGCTGTGGCGGCGCTTGGCTGTCGCTGTGAATTCATACTTGATCGAGAGGATGTGGCTGTCCGTCGTTGATGGGAGATGTCCTTCTAATAAGACCGAGAAGGGGAATTCGTGTTGGCGTTTTGTTAATGGTGTCGCCTCGCTCAAGAATGACCATTTCTTTAGTTCTGTCCTTTGCGTCGCGCAATCGTGGCAGTGGCTGTTAAATGGCTTCTTGTGTGTGACGACCATCTCCAACTTAGCGCCGAAGAGCTCCAACTCGAATGGCTCCTCCTTTACGTCGAGCAGCATTTGACCCGATAGTAAAGCGCCGCTGCTCTCCTCCCGCGTTCCTTGGAAAATGACCGGCGGAGATTCAATCTTCCAATCCAGTGATGCATCAGTGTGCGCTGGTTCCTTGGCCGCTTTGTGGCCCGGTAGAAGGTTGGTGAACAAGCTCAAACGGTGACTCTCTTTGTTTCCTTCCGGCATCTTTGCGTGGTGGTCGTCGGTAACACTACCCTCTATGAATGATGCAAATGACCCCGCGCGGGGTGGTAGCTGTGGGCGTGCAGCAGGGCTTGGCCGGCGCTGTACCGTCTTCTTGATGGTAGTGATATTCTCGTTTGAAGATCGAAAGAAGTCTGCCACGCGGTGAGGCATATTGAATTCTGTTTTGAAAGAAAATGATATGGATTTTCCTTTCTTTTCGATTCTGGAAAGAATGAACGGTCCCCTTTGCTTCCAACCCTTTGGCAGGTAATAAGACGGTTCTAACGGCCGCTGATGGCCGGTGGGTTTTCTGACTATAACACCTCCGGTCTCGAAATTTCACCCGTTCTTTGCGTGTGTACCGTGATCTTCCAAAGTCCTTTTATTCCAGCTTATAATAAGCGCTGGTCTAGAAATCCTCTTCAAGTGGACGCTGTTGATATACAGGACGCAGCGTCGTCTTTCTACTCTCTGACGTCGTTGTGCTGCCCCTCTACCCGATAAGCCGGTGGTGAGGTGGAAAATCTAGGGAATGACGCGAGCCTAGTCCGAATCTCGTTGGAGATCGTGTTACGAGACCCCGTCAAATGAGACCTGCTGACACACCGCAAAAATCTCTGCGTGACGCCAGTGAATGCTCCAGCATGTGATCTCCGGATCTGTATATCCCCTCCTTTCTCCCTTCCAGATTCTTTATGATATGAACCTTTGTAATATGTCGACGAAGATGTCAGAATATGAGGAAGGTTCTTTCTATTTAGCGGAGGCGCAAAACTCCAAAGGCTCTGTTGCTGCTGATTGGTGGGAAAGACAAAATTCCTCTTTTTGCTGCAGGTCTGTCTGTCTATGCAGATGATATGGCGTATATGCAAGTTATGAGCTTTTCTTGCTCAGTTGGGTAAGTATATTAGAATGCATGTAAGTGGCGATTAGGGTGGTGTAATGAGAACAAGAGATAGAATTAGCTCTAGATGATTAGGATGTATTAGTTGCATGCGAAGTGAACGCTTTGTACAGGAATGTCTTCTTCTCCTCTCAACAAAGAATTCGGATCAGAAACCGGAAACAATAGAGCATTCCAGGTTATGAGGCATAGGTCATTTATTATATTTGATGACTGGTCGTAGTAACATTTCCGGCCTTTCGCCATCATGTGGAAAACCATGTTGTAATTATGTGTCATAGGCTCCAGTAGCACGGCCCATTGCGCTGTTACCCCTTCCCTGGATTCTTGAGATTGGTGATAGCTTAGGTGCCCCGAACTCCACTGTGCAGATGCACCTAGGGAATCCAGAGCCCCTAAAACGGAATTGATCGCACGAATTGAGAACGTGTAGACGAAGGTGGGTTGCTATTGGTCGGTCATTCTTCCCTGCATCGACTCCAAAGCTTCAGCACCAACCAACACGTCTGTCAGATTGATTGGATGGAGGCCATAACTTTCTTGATAGATGTTGGAAATGTGATACGAACTAAAAATCGACCTCTTTGGTCTTTGAGTGTAATCATGAATATCTTCAACGTAGCTTGTCATAGCGCCATTAATTGGGAGAAGAGTAAGCTACTAAGGGGTATATTGCAGGGAAAGCTTCTTCCTACTAATGTCCAGAGGGCATTGTCTGCTTTGAGACCTGAGAACGCATCTCGAAACGGCGGCTAGGGTCTTTACGCTTAAGCCAATCAAAGGGCGAATCAGACATTAAAATATCTCGAATAGTCAACCAAGAGTCCAAGGCAGCCCTACAACGTGATGATCGACATTTTCGTGAACTTGATCATCACCTTCACCTAGAAGGTCTATGACAGCTAGACCAGATATCTATCCTGCTTTCAAAGCAATCACGATCGCTAGAACCATACAGCAAACACGTCTCCATATTGGCGATACAACTCGTTGATTCTTCTTTAGTATCAATATCTGAATAACAATGTCACAAGTTTCTGAAGGCTCGCATCTCCACCACTACTGGTTGGACTTGTACCTAAAGGAAAGGCGTATGTGGCGAAAAAATTTCTCACCTGAGAGAAGCTCCACACGAATGAAGCCATCGTGGAGCAGTACCCCAAGGTTGAAGTCTTCCAGTGTCGCGGCGAGGAAGAATTCTAGACCATTCAAGTTAGTAAAATTTTCAGACGCCGTTGTTGGTTACGCGCTGGTTATGACTTGAGTGTTACCTTATAGTATCCACTAAATATCGTGATCAATTTGCATACATCTGCCTAAAGGAGTATGCAGCCTAGGGGTAAGCCGACCTCCTACGCATCAGAGCCGCAAAGCTGCCAGGTGCATATTAATAACCGGCCAATCATGGATGAAAACTCAGGAGTCCAAAGCAGAATATAGCAAAAAAACTTGTTTGACTCATGAAATCGTATTACAATGTCATCGTCATCCAATGAAGTGGTAGCGTTATCGGGGTTTTCTTCATCGCATCAGACGAATTTGGTCATGAGCTAGCAAGGTCCTCAGAAAAACGACGCCCAGCAATCAGGAGCTATTAGACATTGAAATTATTGACAAATGGCATGATCGCCAGTATAGTAAGTTATCTAATTCATCTCCGAGAAGCCTATGTGCATCCGCCGTAAATAATCGTGAGCTGTATGTTGGGAAAGATGTGTTAGTCAGTTCCCGCCTCGGGCGAAGTTTCGTAGTGCCGCGGGTTACCGAGACTCCACCGAAGGAAAAAAAATAATCTAGAATCCTTCTATACCACTACGGCATGACCAACAAAAGATTTCTCCCCGCTTGAAACGAATTGGTTCTTTCCTTCTCGTATAGTATTAGTCAAGTCTTTATAGAATTCTCCACTGGACAGCAAAATGCCATGAAATTGCCAAAGAAGGCTATCACGAATTCGCGGTCATGAAAAACCGATCGGAGTATGAAGCAAGCCATTAAGAAGCTCCGGGAGTCAGAACTGACGTGCTCCCATGCAAAACTTGACATGGCGTGGTAATTGAATAGTTGACAACAGCGACACCTGGATAGCCTGAACCCACATACGATCCTAAGGCACAAATTGGACAGTCGGCCTCAGGGAAGACTATCGGCGACCGCCGGTGTTAGTCGGCCTATCGCAATGAAATCTCCACATCGTACATCGCCGTAACAGTCCTCTTCGTAACACGTTATTTCAGGTTATCTCCACACCCATACCGATATCGGATTTACGTTACCCGCTTACGAAAGACGCACGATGATGGCCTAATATCGCATCATGACGGTCCACAACACAAAACGATGGAACTGATGTGAACCTCCGCGGAAAACATAAGCACATTTTCTGTACTGTTGTATTCTACCGGGCGTAGTCATCAGGTGGACACGGAGTTGCTCTCCCGTGCCCCGTGTGCGTTGCATTTGGTGCATAGGGGGGGGGGGGGGGACCACTTTGATAAAATGAAAATCAGGTGTTCTTGTCAGATGGAGCCTCTTTCAGTGATGCAAAACGACGTGCCCATCATCTAGATCTGATGTTGCTACTTCCCCATGGGGAACTCTAGATAGCCTCATTCGAGAAGAATGCTATTCGCCGTTCGATCATCTACCCCACCTCGTTTATACTTCTTTTCCTTCAGGACTTTTCTTCTAGGACAATAGCAGCAGGTGGTTCTAGTGATGATGTTATTCACAAAACTCGAAAAATGGATGTAGTATCTTCTTCTCTCTTTTATGTCCTAGATCATCAACACGCGCCCTCATATTCGGAAATGTGTGAAAACAAGGCTCTTCCTCTATTGACAACTCCGTTTACCCTGAGGTCTATATCTTTGTTTTCCTAAAGTTTTCCAGCCCTCTTCCGAGACTCGTAGATTTGAAATGGAAAACATAATCCCCTCATCGTCTATCGCTTTCTGACTGTGAGCACTCGCGTACCCCAACTCAATGAAGAAACCAACGCAGTAAAAACAAGATACACTCCAGATCTTTTACTCAACAATCCGGCACACTGACAGGAATATGGAACGGCACACTCGTAGCAAGACCACTCAGGCTGGTCTCCTTGAATTCATTCCGCATACCTTGGGCAGTGAGCCTCATAGCGCGAATCGCATCATCAAGGCTAACCTTCTGAGTTCCGGCGACAGAACTCAACGCCAAATTAGCACTCGAAATAGCTTTAATCGCACCGAGCGCATTCCGCTCGATACACGGCGCCTGGACCAATCCGCCAATCGGATCACACGTCAACCCGAGATTGTGCTCGATGCCGATCTCCGCGGCCTGCTCGATAGTCTCCGGGCTCGCGCCCATGCAGGCTGCGAAGGCGCCTGCCGCCATCGAGCACGCGACGCCTACTTCCGCCATGCACCCACCCTCAGCCGCGGAGATGGTCGCGCCGCGCTTGTAGAGCATGCCGATCGCTGCAGAGGTGAGCAGGAAGGTTAGGACGTCCCGCTCTGGATCATCGCTGATGAATTCGATTGTGTACTTCAGTACCGCGGGAATAATTCCCGCGGCGCCGTTTGTTGGGGCGGTCACGATGCGCCCGCCCGCCGCGTTCGTCTCGTTCACGGCGATGGCGTACACGGTCAGATAATCCATTGCCGGAAGGGCCGTGCGGCGGGGCGGAGACGGCAGGATGGGATGGTATACGGAGCCGTGAATGCGCGGTGGGCCGCGCTTTCCGCCGTTGAGGCCCTTCCTGGTCAGTGTTGTCGTAGAGTTTGGTTTGACAGCTTCGATGCCACCTCCTACCGCATTGCTGTTGGGTTTGGGCGATGAGAGCTGTGAGTTGGTGGGTTCAGGGCCCGAAACACTTGCGTTGTCGGAGGCTGAGTAGAGACCTCTTGTAAGTCTTCTGTAGAGCGCTGGGGCGCGTCTATGTAGTTTGAGCGAACCGGGCAATGTGGTATCAAGTGGTGCCTGCACGCCGTCGAGGATACTTTGGTCCATCACCTCCCAGATACGAAGAAGCTTCTCAACGATCTCCTCGTCCGTATAACCGTGGCTTTTCTCGTTTTCGTACACCAGTTGGGCGATGGTCAGATTGTACCTGTTGCAAAGCGCCAGCAAGCTCGCCGCATCACGGAATGCGTATCGTGGCGACTGGGCGCCGGTCTCGGTTGTGCTCGGTTCGGACCTTGCGGCAGCTGGCCCAACAGGAGGACGCGAAGTGCTGGTATCTACGATGGCGGTGGTCTCTTCGCCTGGCTCAATCCGATTGATTTCAGAGCCACTTCGTCGATCCCCTGCGGCATCGGAGCGTCTGATCTCTTTATAGAACATGTTCTCGGCCAAGTCGGCAGGGTGGCCAGCACCCTCAACTTGCAAGTCTTGAGATTCAGACTGGCTGCTGCCTTGCGTTCCGAATTCGCTCGAGGACGAGTTCGCAGCTGTCGACAAGGCACCATTGACTACGAATCCGCCGCCGACACTGAAAAGGTCGTTCATTGCCAGAGTTGAGCCATCCTCTGCAAAGACCGTGAAACGCATGCCATTGCTGTGAAGCGGAAGCTTGCGACCCCACTCCCACTTGAAATCTCGCTCATAGTCAAAGTCGATCTCTTTTCCTTTCCCTTCGCCAAGCCATTGACCAAGGTAGAGCTTCTTATCCTTCTTGATCTGCGTGAACCGAGATGGTACGTACGCGGTATCTACCGTCTCAACATTAGCGCTCTCTAGGCCGAGAAGTAGCGCTGATGGTGTCATGTGCCCCTCTCCCGTGAGTGCAAGACTGCCGTATATTGCGATTCGGATCTTGTGTACCTTTTGCAGCAGTCCAGCTTCAATCAGATCGGCGACAAAGATGTTTCCGGCACGCATCGGTCCGACCGTGTGAGATGATGACGGTCCAATGCCCACAGAAAACAAATCGAATGTTGAGATGACGGCATGTTCATGGTCTGCCTCACTGTAGGTGCCCGATTGTGCTTCTTCAGCACCATCTGAGCTTGTGCCCCCGGAGGCGCTTAGCCATCGAGTCTGCTGCAGCGAAGCCACGGGTGTTTTCCTTTGGAGCGGCGAGCGATGCGTCGAACTAGCGACACCCTGTCGCCAGCTTGTGATTGAGTTAAGACGAGATTGAGTTTGGAAGGCGCGTCGCAAAACCCCCAGCTGTTGAGCCGAGAAGGTCCTCATCGCGGAGACTCACCGCCCAGCTGGCGGGAGCTAAGTTTCCGACTTGTGTTGCTGAAAAGGGCAATCGGTTTCAAGGAGTTCAATTGCTCAATTCGCGCGTCAGATCGCAAGCCAAGCGGACAATGCAATGTCAGCAAGTCAATTCAATCTGTGCCAAAATAGGATGAAAAAAGAATCATGTTGGAAAGAGTCACTCTTCTCACCGTTTATCAGATGCTATCAGTGAGATGACGCTAGAGCTCCAATGATAGGCAGCTGATTTGCAAAGCCAAGCAAACACCGGCGCTTGTGATGCACGGACTTTTAGGGAGCTCTGATGCGCTGTTGATCTGAGCATCTGGCACAATGCAGTAAAAATTACGGGGAGATTTTGTTATCATTTACACGTGATATGCCCTTTCTTACAACACACGAGAATCCGAGGACATACTTCACTTTCCGATGTGTACTTGAGGTGCCAGGAATAATTTTCTATGTCCAATCATTCCAATTCGTTATTTATCCTCAAGCATCCTTTCATGAATGATCTGTCATTTCCTATCTCTAGGTCTCGAACGTCTTTCCTTTAGTTAGCGACCCCGCAAACCCGTACGTAATATTTAATCACATAACGAAGATATCGGCCGGCCCGTCTGATCTCTGAGATATCGATCAATGTCTTCTCGAACGGTTAGCTACTATTATACGGCCATCATGGGCCTAGCGATGGTATTGTTCCATAATACTACAGTCCCCCCTTTGGATGCTTAGTTTAACTTTTCGTGGTCTTCAACACCCAATAAGTTGGAGTTATAATCTTTCCAAACTACTCCGCACAACTCTCCTGCCTTGATCCGACGAGTTTTCCTAATTCTGCTATTGCTTTGTCACGTCTCATCATGTCGCTTAGTATTTTAGGGATCCGCCGACCATTGATGGCGTTATCAGTGCTCGTATAGCGTCAACAACATCGTCATCCTCCTCCTTCGACATCTGTGACCAGCGTTTCATGCAGTACACAAAGAAGTATCCCAGGCTTTGAAAGTTTCGTTCTCCGCTTCCGGCGGCCGCACTCTTATATTTGGGTCTATGCCTAGTCCGTGAAGACCAGCGAGGAGCCTGGCATCAATTGGTTGCGAGATCACTGTTGTCTCAGGTGCTCCCTTATATCATAAAGTACCTTTGCGAGGGGTCCCCATTTTTTGTCAGGATGTTAGCTTTATGCTAGAGCCGGACAGGATATCGAAAATCCAATACTATAGTATTATTATTTTCCTAGTCTTTCAAAACTATACGTTTAATATAACTTTATAGTGCGATTTTTTTATTAATTATATAGTAATACTAAAATAGCTATAATAGTGGTTTTTAAAATCTATAGTTTTCAAAATTTTCTATTATTTACGTATATTAATATTAACCTAATATTTCTGCTAATATTTTGTTAGTTATAATATTTTGTTGATATTTTTTCAGAATTTCGAGCTATATATTATAAAAAATATTTTTTTATATAAATTTATATATAAAAGTATATTTAAAGTCGTATTTTTTAAAATATTACGATGTTTTTTTTTATTTGTTTATAAATATTTACTTAAACTATTATTGCTGCAATTTAATTTAAAAAAATTCTATTTTATTTATTTATATTTATATTTATATTTATTATTATTATTAATTTTATTAATTTTATAGTATTATATTAATTTTAATATAGCTTTATTATTATTACAAAAGTTTTAAATAATATAGTTAATAACTATTATTAAATAATAGCTTAATAAGTATTAATTTAATAAATATTAGTTTATAGCTATATTATTTAAAGTTTTTTGCAATATTATAAAGTTTTTATATAATAGTTAAAATTTAAGTATTTATAATAAATAATATTAATAAAAATAATATTAATAAAAGCAATATTAATAAAAGTAATATTAATAAAAACAATAAAATAAATAATAATACTTGAGATTTTTTATTTAATAACAGCTGTAATAGGACCCTTTCGATGCTTTTTTCGATGCTTTTTTCGATACTTATCTTTTTTAAATGCCTTCTATAGTTTTAAATAACTTTTATATTAATATAAACAATGCGATAGATATAATAGATATAATAAGTATAATAAATGCGATAAGTGGAATTAGGTAATTATAATAGTAAATATAAGTAAATAGGGGTAAAAATTATAACGCTTAACTTTTTATAATATAGCGTTTAATTTTTTATAATATAATATATAGCTTTTTATAATATAGCTATTATAAAGTATTTATTATTTAATATAGCTGTAATAAAATAATCCTTTTGTAATAAAATGACTTTTTTATAATAAAGTGACTTTTTTACAATAAAGTGGTTATTTTAATAAAGCTATTACTTTAATAAAATATTTATTTTAGTAAAACCTCCTTAAAAAAGTATATTTTTAATTTCGTTAGAAAAAAAAAAATGTATCTATAGCCTTAATAAAAGAGTAGTAAATTATTAGTATTTTGTTATACCAATATTATGTTTATGAAAAAAGCTTGGAACTCGGCTTTTTAAATTTTATTATGTTGAGTGGCGGGCATAGTGTTGGCTCTCTGGAGTTACTCTGCCTTAAAATTGCATCCCCTCGGGTAGGTATATTCCATCTAACACCGCTGTTCGTCGGAAGTCCCCCTGACCCCTTGTTGGGACTTTTGCATCGGCTCCCGCATTCCAGAAGTAATGAGCTGCGACAACTACTTTTTGGCCTCTTGCCCATCCTTAAAGACCTCCAAGTTTGTTATTATGTCTCACAAGAGATTTCATCATTGTTGACTCGCCGCTTCCTGCCAGTCATACTGCTTAGCCGAGTTTATGTTACACCAGTACACTGCTGAATCTTTACCAATCCAGCAATCCAGTACACCCCGGCATCTTTGAGCCATCCGGCAAAAGTAGTCCTTTTTGGGTCGTACATCCATTGGCTTCTCTTCTCCTAAGCCTTTTCGATACGGTCGCGGCGATTGTGACGACGTCGAAGGGGAGCGAACGGAGGATCTAGATTGTCCTATTCATCTTGTGCCACTCCACCATGTAGTCTTGAATGAGTATAGACACATCTCAGAGTTTGGCAGCCCGCTCATAGTCGACGTTACTCGAACTGGAGTGATGGTAATTTGCCTGATCCTGGATCGCCTTGAAAGATTGGTTGAGTAATGATTGCAGCTCGTTGAGATGAGTAACATTCACATTCTTGTTACTCTGCTCGACGAATTTGTAGCTCAAACTATGAATTTCTTTCAACAAATCCAATTTACGACGCTGCAGTGATCTCTTAGGAATGGCGGTTAGCAACTTCTGACATACCTCAAACCTGTGCTTTGCGCATTACCTACCTAAGCATTGTCGAAAACCACCACTGCTAAGCGGCTTTCTAACTCCAAGAGCCTGGTTTTCAGCTCGCCAATGTCCTTTCTCTTCCAAAAACCCGATGGATACTTTAAAGGACTCCAGCTTGCGCTGTAGTCCAGTACTCTTCACTTTAAAACGATCTAACAGGCCAAGAAGCTGTGATGCGATCCTTTCGCATTCTGTTGCGATGCTTTGCAGCAGGTCAATCTCTTTCGGAGGGTCCTGCCAGATTTGACCTCCAAGAATAAGCTCTTCTCCGAGGAATTTGAAGATCTCTTGATTGCTTCTCCGGATATCGCCTACGATGAGTTTGAGCTGCGCTATAGCAGACCAATTCCCGCCCAAGTGGAAGTCGCGAATAGATGTGAATAACTCATGCCCAACTGAAATGAACTGTATAACGTTTCTGACAAGGCCGATAAGCATCAACAACTCCATAGCCGATATAATAGATACTGATAGGAGGTGATAGGAAGCCTACAATCAATAGGCAAGGGAATAGTGAATTTGAGAGAATGGTCTTGAACGTCGTATCACGATACCAATGCTCTTGATATGATTGGCAGCTGGGCCCCTGTTTCGCCCTCCATCTTGGGGGCCTCAGTAGCCCTCAGCTGGTATTGGGGTGTCTGGGCGCTTACATAGCCTTCAACGCCCAATCGAGACCGCTATGTTTACTCCAACAGTAGCACCTCAAGAAGAGCGAGAGGCTTCATAGCCAAGGACCAAGATAGAGTCTAATATAATTAAGAATGGTAGGTAGAGAAAGAGGAGTAAGTGGTATTCATGTTGTAGAGGTTAAAGGTCTCCGTACAGCGCGCGGCGCTTGGCCAAGTCCTTTATACCGCATTTGTGCTCGTCACCCCACTGGCAGAGGTGCTGCCTGACAACTGGTAGCGTATAGAGAAACCTCGTTCTGACTCTGTGTAGCTACAAGGTTTGGTCAAACTTCATCGTAAAGGGAGTTTATAAAGACACGATCAATATACTTGATCAGCCTCATTGCTTTCTTTTCTTTTTCTTTGCCTCTTCTTCTCTTTGTAGATTGTCAATTTCTCATCAAGCAGCCCGACTAAATTCGCAGAAGTGCTTAGCAAACGACGGAGACTATTTAGTGCGGACGTGTATAGGCTGGGGGAGAGAACCCAAGAGTGTCAGCAACGTGGCACACCTTGACGACGATGGTAGCCTTTATTATAAAGAGGGGGGGAACGATAACAAAGGGATGAAGAGCCGAGATGTTAGCTTGACCTATCGGGTGGCCATGTTTTGATGCGTAAAAACTGCCAATGCAGTCTTCTGCACCTGGTCATTTGTAAAGTGAAATGAACGTGAGAAGCATCGGATTGAAGTGGTGGTGAGTCTCACTTGGAGATGGAGAGATTCAGATGAATCAACACGCTCCAGAGGCTCTGAAGACCAGTTAGCAGTCGAAGATAGGAGCACGGTCTCTCTCGCTAACTGCCCACGTTCAACCCAACAGATATGTTCCGGTAGCACCGGGATTGCCCATCGCCAAAGAGATATTGCGCAACAAACAAAGCTGTCCAGATTTTTCAGTGGATTGAGGGGGCCAACGAACATCGTTGCAATGTAAGCGTCACGAGGTCCGGACATGGTAGTAGTCGTTGGTCCCAGAGCCTGCCGAAGGTAGGATCATGGGGTCGGAGCGGCTATCCGATGACGAAGCGGTAATTTGGACAAATGCGACCTGCCCCATCGAATAGTATAGGTGGTGATCTCTCGCCGTCTAATGGCTATCCCTTGGGACTCCAGACCGTTCTGTTTGTTAAGTGCAGAAAGTGTGCCCTACCATCGTCGCAACGGTGGCAAGGCTCTGGTGCCACATCCGCTTATGTGTTTGACAATCCCTTAAAGTGCGATATCAGAAATGGCCCTTCGATAAGGGTAATCAACCAATTGAAATCTATTCTCTACTTTGGGGGACCCTGAGAATCAATTTGAGGCAGCTAGAAATGTAGTCTGATTAATGATATATAAAGGCAACTGCCACATTATCAATATTCATGCCAGTTTTTATTCACAATTCAACGCTCATAGGCAAATTGCGCAATTCAACTTCCCATCATCCTGCCTGCACTAAAGCACTATAAAAGCGGAAGAACCTCCAGCCAAATCCCTTGTTCATGAATCGTTGCAGGGACAATTGCGAACCCTAGCGATTGTTATATCTATCTTGCCAACTGTGGTTATTGCAGCTCGTACCTGGTCTCAAGCGCTATTGCCAATTTCTACAACCTCGAGGACCCCATACAAGTTCTAGTGGGATATTAGACAGTATTCATTGCCGGAATACGCTACAACGACCTCATTCTCTAATGCCGATTTATGCTAATCTTTCTCTATATAAAGCTTGAACATTGCAATAGATATAATAAGCTATAAGCTAATCGATCTTGGGCTGAGGCTGCACATTAAGACCGCCCCCCCAGAAAATATTGAGCTGTTTCTAAAACTCTTCTAGGTAGTCTGCTTTGTCTTCGATGCCTAGACTTTTGCGACAAAGGCTTCGACACTCTTTTTTATACCCAAGTTTTTAACACCACAAATTCCTAGTGTCGTCACGCTTTATAGCTTGTACATATACTCAATATAATATAGCTAATTGCCCTATTGCTAACTTTAACATTTATATGCAACTTTATCGAAAAATCCTGAAAAGCCGACCTTCCTGGGAAATACAGTGTTTCAGAAGTCCTGCAATGCTATTAATTGAATGAAGTATGCACATGTGACATGTCGCTTGATTGAACTGACAAGGATGTGATATATACTCCTTACCATCTAACCCGGCGAAATTGAATTGTCGTTGACAGCGCTGAAATTCTGGTTAAAGCATCAGACAGGTTGATCAAGAAAATCAGTGATGAAACCAAAAGCATATCTACAACGTTTTTAATATTTTATATCCCAAGCCCTGGTAGCGGGATGAAACGACCTTCTAGGCTTGATCCTGTAATTAGGGATGTTTCCCACGAACACGGCTGTCAACATAAAAGAGGGGGGGATCTCACAATCATATCTGGGAAGTCTATACTTCCCTTCCTCGTAAACAAGATCCTGGTCTTTTATGTCGCTACAACTATAGCCATGCCATCCCACACTCTGACCTGTACCGCCTTATCTTCACAAATTTCCATAACGTGATCGATGACAAACTTGTTGCATCTATCTCCGGAGAAGTTTATCATGGTGCATGGCTATCAACAGGCTCTACGTCCATGAATCTATCTATGATGCGTTCTTATCATCCCTCGTCAGCTTCGTCGAGGCGGCTTTCAAGGTTGATGATGGGGTTGAAGAGGACGGTTTCATTGGACCCATCTCTCACGAGCTTCAATAAACCGAGTCATAGGGTATCTTGATGACATCAAGCAGATGGGGCTCGGGTTGTATCAGGGAGTACGAAGCCATTGAACCGGAAGGGCTACTTCGTAGCTCCCGTGATTGTCGACAACCCCCCCTAGGATTCCAGGACAGTTACCGAAAAGCCATTCGGTATCGCAACCTCCACACTCTATTTTATAGCCTGCCAACTCTTTACCAAGTCAAATCCTCCTAGTGATGAGGTGGTCCGACGAGACGGACGTCATACAAAGAGCCAATCTGACGGATCTCGGCCTGGGAGACTCACGAACTAGAGATTTTACATCGCAGGCGAATAGAATATTATGTAAGCTCAATGCTGAGATTATATGGAGCAATACACATGGGGAGCTTGAGCCTGATATAGGGTTCTCATGCTACAAAAGCCGTGGGTATGGCGGTGAGCCTGGAGTCGAAGAACTGAGATCATTTTGCGCCCAAAAGAGCGTGTGCACAAGGCCATGAAGGGGTTAGATTTGATCTAAGGTGTATGAACGTGACATCACATTATTGGTTGCCTTTGCCCGACATCCCCGATACGTATTCATAACATAGTGATGCGTACAATTCTCTTCTAAGGCACTCATGATAGCTAAGTGTAGGTGTCCTGACGACCTCAATCACAGTTTTAAGTCCTATGAAACCTGTTGAACACTCGTACTATCCAAAGAAAGGCAAAAGAAGCAACAACATGCCCTTAGCATTATCTTATGCAACCTCCCATAAAAAATGTTCTCATCCAGCACCCAGCATCACCCCTCGAATTGCCTGTAGTCAAACGGTGTAATGGACAATTCAGTGCGGCATGTGCTGCCTTACTAGTATTGTGACCATCCTGGGGGAGGTTATGCCATGTGCTGACCATTCCTGTTGAAATCAGGAGACTTGGACAACATCACTCGAGCCTTTGTAGCATCCTCCACCTTGACTCTCCAGTTGGAAGTGAGCTTCCTGTGTACAGATCCCAGAGCCTTGGCAAGAAGTGCACGTCCTGAACACAATAGGCTCTAATATTTTCGGGAAGTGGACGATTGTTGAACACCTCATAGCTCCCCCCTTTCTCGGGAGCGAAAAGCTTCGAGCCTTCATCCTTCGCTCTGGACCAAGCAAGCTTTTCAGTGATGGTCATTGGCATGTCTCTCGCAATGCACTTCTTGAGACCAGTGATGAACCTTTTATTGTATGATCGAGTGGCAAATTCCATCAGCTGAAGGTCTTTAATACCCTTGAGCTCGATCTTGTAGAGGTTGTAAAGCGCATCCGAGTCGCTGCGCACGTCGAAGAAGACCTTTGGGATAGAAGATGACTCCATGATGTCTTTCACTGTGAGAGATGTATTATTGCCTTGTGTTGAAAATGCAACCTCTTGTAGTGTGTACATATCGACTAGGGACGTTTTTCCCGTAGTACGAACGTGAATCTGTAAAATTGAAATTGTTTCATGGAGTGATAGATTGATGCCCTCGACGTCAAAATACAATGATGGTGGACGGATGAGAAGCTCAGAAAGCTCGTCAACCATGGCGGAAATTGCTCTGGCAGTGCTCACAAGGCCAAAGCCGGTGTCTTCGTTGGTTTCATTGAGTTTCATATGTTCTAGTGCTTCCAATCCATATTCTTGAACCATGGTAGGTGATGGATTAGGCGAGGATGGGGAGGACATTTTGGTATATTGTCTTGTATGATTGGACTTGAATGGAAATAATAACGAACTTAGATGGTGTTGAAACTGAGCTTCAGCAGCTTGTTATAGTTTTGTGAGAAAACAGTCAAGCTTTCGATCAATGGCGGTGACGCGAAGTGCTTTGTTTTATATTCGATTAGCGACCAACGAGAAGTGTCCATTCTTCACTCAGTTGGTTTCCATATCGGTCCGGAGATCGGCTTAAAGGTAATTACCGCTTGTTTAGGGAACACAAGCAAACGAGATATGTATAATAGCGCTTCTTATGCAACATCGCCGAGCCGTAGACCGATCTAGTCAGCACTTACAGTCTAGTTTTGTGCGTACTGCCTAAAACATACTACCGGAACTAGATATTCTAATTTTATCACCGAATAATGTTGAAACAGGCGACAAAAGAACTAACCTTATGTCTACTTTAAAATTAACGCCGTGCTAGATTCTAATGGACTAAAATCTAAATACTTAGTCGTCATTGAGATTACTAGATACCACCTGAGATAGCTTGTAGTGGACTTCGATACGGTCAATCCAGAGTCAAGGCGCACTTGAGACTGATTGTATAACATGCTGCTCTTATATTTGGCAACAAACTAATACATCAAGTTCTTAACAATACCATTCTAATGTGGCCATAAACTATGTTGCATGACGGGAAGACATTGCGCGCGAGGAGTTGCGTGTTTTAACACTCGGTCAGAGATTTGCAGATTTGTTCGAAACGCTGGTCAACTCGGGTGAAGGCTGCAGGCATAATAATACGCACATTACCGTCCCGAATACGGAACACTATTCCCTTTCTGGATTGCAAAACATGGGACAGCGTTTGATCTGTCTAGTATGCCTTCTCAACAGTCAACATGATGCACTAGCCGCTCATTCAAGTGCTCCGGTGAGAACCCGATTACGATCTTCTGAGCACCTACAGTCGGTTTCCCCAGACAAAAGCAGACTTACTCTATGTTTTACATTCCAATCGTACACCGCCGGCCTATCTTGTCAGCCTGGGACAGTGTGAGAGTATCTAACAAGGACGGTAGGCTCGTTACACGATGCGAGCTGCGCCTTTCCGATTTCCCAATTAAGCGGCCGAACGAACGCGGAGCAAACGGTCATTATAGTTGGTACTTAACGTGAAAATACACTATATTACCAGCACTTGCCACCCAGAATTAAAATATCTTGCCAAACCTGCCGATTTGACCAAATGGGAATGCGTATCTCTGGTACGATATCATCCGAGCCCACGTCCAATTGGCGGAAAATGAACACCTCGCCGCTGGGTGAAACCGAGTAATGGTACTATTACGGGAAGATACTACTAATACGTAGGACATAAGTGCTCGTGAGGGTGAGTAGAGTTTCAGGCCGCGGATACAGGTATAACAACCACTTCGGTGGCCCTCTCGCTATTCATCCTCTCTTTTGAGTATCACTTGGATTGTGCCTGGTGTAGTGTGGTACGACACCATGTAACAAGATCGATGCTCATGGTGGAGGTTTTGTGCAACGCAAAAATATATTTTATATCGTGTCATGCGAATGGTGTCATATACGGCCTAAGGCATTAATCTCACGTAAAATAAGGCCCTTAAAGTATATAATAAGCCCTTATATTTTGTAATATATAATTTAGCTAATAAATTTAATATATAATAATAATATTAAATAAAAAATATAGTTTGCAAAATATATAATAACGTTAAAATATATAGTTTATTTTATTTATATAAACGTATTTTATTTAGAAAATTATTATATATTTTTCTTTTTTTTAACGTTAACGTTTTTATTATATAAAATAGCTAATTATATTTTTTATTTTATAATAGTTTTATTAGTTTTTTTTTTTTTAATTTTGTTTTTTATTTTTATTAAAATTATTTAAATCGTTATTTTTTTCGTTTTATTTTAACTATTTAAATTGTACTATTACGAAAAAATTAATTGAATTATTATTTTTATCGTTTTATTTTTATTTAAAAAAAATATTGTTAATTTAGCTTTATTTTTTTTAATTTAACTAAATAATATTATTTTAAGTTTATTTTGCTTTTTATATTATTATTAGTAAATTTATTAATTATATTTTTAATATTAATTATTTTAATAATAGTTTTTATAAACTTAAGTTTAAAAAATATTAATATAATAATAGCTATTAATTACAATATATTTAAAAATTTAATTTTTTTTTTATAAATAAAAAATTATAGTTTGAAAAAATAAATTTTAGCTATTTATTTATTATAGTTTAAATTATTTAGTTATATTTTATATATAATAATATAGTCGTTTTTTTTTAATTTTTTTTGTCGATTATTATTATTAAAAATATTGTCGATTTTTTTTTTTTTATAATTTTGTTCTTTTTTTCGTTTTATTTATATTTATAAAACTTGTTAATATATTTTTTTGCAAATTTTTAATATTCTGCTTTGTAATTTTTTTAATATTATTTTATAATATTTTATATATTTATTTAAGTTTTAATAATTTGGTTTAACGTTTTTTATTATTTTATATTAAAATTTTAAATTTTATAATTAATAATTTATATTAATATTTTTAAAATATAGTTTTTTATACTAATTTTTTAATATATTTTATTATAAAATATTATATAAACGTTTTATAGTTTTATATCAAAGAAAGTTATAGTTTTAATATAATAGTTAAAATATTTAACTAAAATATATTTATCGAAATAATATATTATTTATAAAATATTTTTATATTATTATTTTAAATAATATTTAAATATTATTTATAATTTATTATTAAGTTTTTTATTATTTAATAATATTAATTTTATTATAAATTTTTTAATATTATTATATTTTTGTCGAATTTAAACTTTATTACGAGTTTTTTTTTATTATTATTGAATATATATAATTTTTTTTTTATTAAAAAATTTGCTAATTTCGAAATTTAAATAAGTTAAAAGTTTTTTTTATTTTTTTTTTGCCTTTTATTAAATTTTTTTATTTTATTTTATAAAGTTATAATAATTTATTTTTGCTATTTTAAAGAATTTTTTTTGCCTTTTTAATAGTTTATTTTATATAAAATTTTTTAATTTTATTTTTAGTTATTATTTTTTTTTTTTATATTTTTTAATTAAAGTTTTTATTTTTATTATTTATATATTTATTAATAAAATAGCTTTTTTTATATAATTATTAAAATCGAATAATTTTTTGTTATTTTTAAATTAAATTTACGTAAATATTAAAAATATTATATTAGTTTTTTAATTATTTTTATTTTTATAATTATTTTTATAATTATTATATTTAAAATTATATTAGAATTTTAAATAAATAATTTTATAAATTTTATAAATTATATTAAAATAATTAGTTATTTTGATAATAATATTTATTAATCGTTTTTTATAAAAATTTTTAAAATTTCGAATTAATTTTAGTTTAAAATTATTTTTATTAGCTTTTTCCGATTTATAAAAAGCGCTTTTTAAAAAAATATTTATTTTAATTATAATATATTATAAATATATAATTATTTTTTAATTAAAATTAAAAATATATTTTATTATTAATAATCGAATTTTATAAAATATTATAATATAATTTATTATTTTTTATATTATTATTAATATTTTTAAATTTATAAATTTAAATATTTATTATTAATATATTAGTTTTAATAATAAATTATATATTAAATTACATTATTTAATATAATATATAAATATTAATATTAAAACGTATTTTTTAAATTTTATTTTTATTAATAATTTTTAATATAGATTAAATTTAAAAATTAATTTAATAAAATATATAATATATTTAATAAATATTTTATTTTTTTAACTTGTTTTTTGTTTAATTTTTATATTTTTTAAAATATTAATATTTATAATAAAATTTTTAAATTACCGTAATTTAAAAAAATTATTTATAAAATTTTTAATTTATATAATAATTAAAACTTATTATTTAACGTTTGAGTTATTTTTTTATATTAAAAAATATATTTTTATTTTAATAAAATTAAAAATTTTATATTTTGTTTAATAATTTATATTTAAATTAATAATTTCGATTTTGTTATATTTTTCGATATATATTATATAAATAGTTTTTATTATTTATAAATACTATTTTAATATAAAATATTATTTATATTTTATTTTTATATATAATTTTTAATATTATTTTTAAAAAAGCTATTATTATTATTAAAAATTATATTCTTAATATTTGCTATATTTTATTTTAAATTATATCTATTAAGTCGATAATTTTTTTTAATAATATTATTTAAAATAAAATATAAATTATAACGTTTACTAATTTTAATGAAAATATGAATAAATTATTTATAATTTTATTATATTTTTTTTTTAGAATTTCCGGTTTTTAGGTATAATTTTGAGATTTTTTTTTATTCGAATAATATTTTTATAAATTAGTTTATTTAGTTTATTTTATAATATTATAAATATTATAAATATTATAAATAAAAAGCTTATTTATAATTTTAAAATAAAACTAACTATTATTTATTTATAAATATAAATATTATATAATTATTATTCGATTTTTTTTAAAAAAAAACTATTATTTCAATTTTAATTAGTAAAAATATTAAATAATAATATTTAAATTAGTTTTTTAAATAATTTAAGGTTTTTATTTTATTATTTTTTTAATAAAATTATATAAAATTTTGGTAATATTATTAATTTAATTATTATTAAATTTAATAAATAAAATTTAAATTTTTAACTATTTATTTTTGTTTTTATTTTTAAATTTAATAATTAATTTTAATAGTTTAATAATTATTTTAATATTTAAAATAATAAAAAAGGTAACTTTTGCTTTAATTTAATTATTATTAATTAATTTTTTTTATAATTTGTTTTTTTTTATTAGTTTTATTTATTTTAGCGTTTTTTTAATTAAATATTATAATTTTCTAATTATTTTTGCTGCTAATATTATTTTTTTATTTTTTAAAATTTTACTTTTATTTTATATTTATTTTTTAATTTATATTTATTATTTTCTATTTTTTAATATTATTTTTATTATTTTTAAGATTTTATTTTTGTTTTATACTTGCTTTTTAATTTATATTTACTATTTTTTGTTTTTTAATATTATTTTTATTATTTTTAAGATTTTATTTTTATTTTTTATTATTTTTGTTATTATTAATAATATTTATTTTAGAAGTTATATTTAAATAATAACTAAATTTTCTAATTCTTTTAATATTTATTTTTTTATTAACCATTTTATTAACTATTTTATTCAAATTAAAAGTAATATTATTATAATATATTTATATAATTTTTATATTTAAAAAATTTAATTTAAATATAGCTATTTTTGTTATTTTTTTATTTTTAATATAAATTTTTAAAACGAGATTTTTTTTAATTAATTTTTTATAATAATATAATAAATTTGTTATTTAATTAATATATAAATTATTTATATTTTTTTAATAGCAATATTCATTTTTTATAATAATTTAATAACCTAAAATTTATGATATATATATATATTTAAAATTAATATTTTCGGAATTTAGTAAATTATATTATTTTGTAATATATAAAAATTATATATTAAATTAAAATTTAATATTAAAATTATTTTTAAAATTGTTTAAATATATTTAAGTTAAATTTTTAGCTTTATCGTTTAAAATTATTATTTTTGAAATATTAATATTTTTTTTTTTTTTTAATATTTAACTATTTCGGTAAACGTTAGAATAGAAATAATTCTAGTTCGTATTTTGGCGTTCGGTTTTTTTTTTTTGCTGCGGTTTTCCGATTCTAATTTTTTTTAAATTAATAACTATTATTTTAAAAAAATCGTTAAATATTACTATAATATATAATTTGCTTAAATTTAAATAATTAAATATAATTTTTATTTTAAAAATATAAATAAATATTTTTAAAATTTGCTTTTAATTCTTATTTATTATTTTTTAAATAATATATTATATATAATTATATATTTTATAACTAAATTTTTATAATTTAAAAGTTATTTTTTTTTTAGTTTATTTTTTAAATTTTTTCTAAAAGTATTATTTAAAATTTAGCTTATTATTATTAATTTTTAATTTAATTATAGTTTTTCAACTTAGAAAGTTTTTATTTTTAATTACGTTTTTAAAATATAAAAAGTATAAATATTTTTTTCGTTAAATTATAATATTTATTATTAATAAATTTTTTATTTAATTTAAATTATAATTAATAATAAATTTAATATTAATTTATTTTTGAAATTTTTAAATATTAAATAATAATTTATAGCGTTAAATTTAGTTTAAAAAATATTATTTATAATAATTATATTTAAATTAATTATATTATTTAAAATATTTTTAATAACTTTTTCGATATTATTTTTTCAAAATTTTGCTTTATTTATTAGTTTAATTAAATTTTATTTAATAATATATTATAAAAATAATTTACTATTTAATTATTTATATATATATAAATTTAAATTACGATATTAATATTTTTATTAGCTATAAATTTTTTTTTAATAAATAAATAATAATATTTTTTAAATATAGCTTAAATTTTATATCTAAAATAATATTAAATATCGGAAATATATTTTATGTAAATTTTAATATTTTTAAATTTATTATTTATTTTTTTTAAAAATATTTTATAAACTAAATAATTAATTTATTTTATTTTAATATTAAAAGTTTTTTTTTCGAAAACTATTAAATCGAATAAAATTGCAAAAATAAATTTTTTGGCTTTTTTTATATTTAATATATTTTTAGCTTTTTTATACTTTTTTATAATTTATTTAAAAATTATTTTT
The DNA here is from genome assembly GCA_022578795.1 of Xylariaceae sp. FL0255. NCBI lineage: Eukaryota > Fungi > Ascomycota > Sordariomycetes > Xylariales > Xylariaceae > Xylariaceae sp. FL0255. Next base: position 59,263 of record MU388932.1, on the reverse strand, counting down.
TTTAGCTTTATTAGTAAAATTTTAAATATTTTAAAAAATCGAATTAATTTTAATTAAAAATTTTGTTATTTAAATCGAATATATTGTCTTTTTTTAACTTTTTTTTTAGATTTATTTTTTAAAATATATATAAAAAGTTTTTTTTTTAATTATAAAATTTAATAGCTTTTTTTTATATTTTTCGATATAAAATTAATTTAGCTATATTTTTTATATATATAGTTTTAAAATATATATATATTATATAAATAATATAAATATAATATTTACTTTAAAAACTATTAATTTTGGATATTTTTTAATTAAATTAAATATTTTATAATTCCGAAAAATTGGAAAACTTTGTGAAATTTTTATTTAATAATCTTTTTATAAATCTTTCGAAAAAATAGTTTCGATATTTCTTTTATTATTTTATTATTAAATATATATATATTAATTTATTTTTATAGCTTAATATTACTATATAAAAATTTTTAATAACGTTATTAATTTTAAATATTTATTTAATATTTTTAAATTTTAATAAAATTTTTTTTTTATATATTTTTGTAAAATAGTTAATAGCTTTTATATATTAAAATAAAATGATTTTATAAATTTTACGATTTATATTTATTATATATTTTATAATAATTATTTTATTATTAAATTTTGTAAAAATTATTAGCTATTTTTAATTTATTAAAATAGTTTTTAAAATATTTATTATTTTTAAATTAATAAATATAGTATAATAAAAACTTAATTTTGTAAAAATATAAATTTTTTTTTTAATAATAAAATATTTAAAACTAATTATATTTTTGCTATATAAAAATTATATTTAAAAAACATCGATTTATATTTTAATATTTAATATAAATATAAAACTTATTATTTAAATATAATTATTAAAAAATATTACTATAAAAATTTTAGGACTAAATTTGTTATTTTTTTTTTTATTATAATAATAATATAAATAGTTAAATTTATTTATATTTTTAAAATAAAGTTTTTATTATTATTATAACGTTTTTTTTAAGCTATATTTTTTATAGATTTATCGTTTTTTTTTATATATTTATTAATATATTTTAAATAATAGTAATATAAATTTTTTTAGCGTTATTTTATTTATGGAAAGAAATTTTTTTTATATATATTTTATTTTCGTTTTAGTTTTAATTAGTTTATTTTTAATTATTATTAGTAAAAATAGCAAAATAATATTATATTAAATTAAATAAAATTTTAATCGTAAATTTAATAAACTAAAATAAATATAGTAATAAAATTTTAAAATTTTTTATTTTATTTAATAATTTAAATATAATAAATTTTGCAGTTTTAGTTTTTAAATTAAAGTTAATATTTTCGTTTAAAGTTTTAATTTTTATTTTATTAAATAATATATTTTATTTTAGTTTATAAATTAAAATTTAAAATTTATAATTAAAAAATCTAGCTTAAGTTAAAATATTAAAAATTTAAATAGAAATTTTTAAAATTAAAGCCCTTTTTTATATCATTTTTTTTTAGTTAAATTGTTGCAATTTTTTAAAAAAAAAGAAATTAAAAATTATTTAGTTAAAATAATTATAGCTATAGTTTTTTTTTACTAAATAAAAAAAATAGTTTTAATATTATTAAATTTATTTATTATAATAAAAAAAGTTTTAATAATATTAATTTATTTAGTAAAAAAATAAATTTAAAAATAATAAGCTTTTTTAAAATAATAGAAAATTTTATTACAAAAATAGTTTTTTAAATAGAAAAAACAATAATAAAAACTTTGCCTATTTTTTAAGCTATTTTTTTTTTTTAAAAATAAATATATTATACTATATTTTTAATAGTTTGTTTTAATTTAATAATTTAAAAAATATTATTATTATTTTAAAATTTTTTAATAGCTTTAATATAATTAATTATTTTAATAAAAATTTTAAAATTATTAATAATAATTTTAAACAATTTAATAATTATTTTAAATATAAATAAGTTAATTTTAAAAATAGCTTTATTTATATTATTATTAAAAAATTTGCAAAGAATAAATTTATTTTAAATAAATATAATTTTTTAATTTTATTATTGAAAAAGTAAAAAAAAAAAAAAAAAAAAAAAACTAAACTATTTATTTATTATTAATAAAAAAATGGAAAAATAAAAAACAAAATTTTTAGTATTACTAATAAAGCTAAATAAATTTAATTAAAAAAATATTATAAAACTATTTATATAATATTAAAAATTATATTTAAAAATATAAAAATTTTAAATTTAAATCGCAATAATTAATATTAAATATAGATATAATATATTAATATAATATATAAAAAATTATAACTTTATATATATAAAAATAATGAAAATAGTAAAAATAGTACAAAAAATTATAGTAAAAAATATATATATATAAATATTAAATAATATATAATAGTTTGTTTATTTTTTAATTTTTTAAAAGAAAATATAAAATATATAGTTTTAAAAATATTTAATATTTATATTTTTTAACGATTATTTTAATAGTAATTTTAATTTATAAATTTAATATTTATTTTAGTCGTTTTAAAATTTTATAAAATATATTAATATTATTTTTTTTAAAATATATATTTTTTATACTTTTAATTTTGTTGATTTATAATAATATTTTATTATATAAAATTATATAATATTAGCTATTAATTTAATTAATTAGTAATAATTATTATTAATTAATTTTAATTTAAAACTAATTAATAGTTATAATTTTTAATTTAATATATTTTCGAAAATTAGTTATAAATATATTAAATTTACGATAATTTTTATTATTTATAAATAGTAAATAATAAAAAAAGAAAAAATTATAATATTATAAACTAAAAAACGTAAATAAAATTAGTAATAATAATAATAATAATAATAAAAAAAACGTAAATATATTTAATATTAAAAATATTATTATATATAAATTATTTTTTAAACGCAATTTCTTAACTAAATTAAAAAAGTTGCTATTTTAGATTTTTTTTTTGCTAATATTATATTATATTTTTTCTAATATTTTTAAAAAAATTTAAAAACGTTTTATTTTAAGTTTTTTTCTAGTTTTTATATATTTTTGCTTAAATAGTTTAACTATTTAATTTTAGAATATTATTATATTTTATTATTATTAGGCTTTTTTATTTTAATATATTAAAGAATTTTATTAATAATAAACTTTTCTAAAAATTTTCTTTTTTTATAATATTTTTAAATAATAAATAAAAATAATTAACAAAATCTTTTAAAATAGGTTTTAAATTTGTAATATTAAATCTATTTTTAAATTATAGCTATTTAGGAAATTTTAATTTATAATTAAAATTATTTTTTTTTTTTCTAATTTTAAAAAAGTTTATTTTTTTAAACGTTAATTTTATTTAATATTATAAATAATATTTATTTTTTTAAAATTTAGCTATTTTGATATATATTAAATTTTTATGGTTCAATTTTTTTTAAAAAAAATGTAACGACCCGAATCTTTACCGAGGGTATTAACCGAGATCTATAGGTTTATATTCCTAAAATAGGATTAGCAATAATCTGCAAAGAAGTCTTACCTCGTTAAATAGAATATTGCTAAGCTTTATGTTGTAATAAATAAGTCGTTAAGAAATACTTCCTATTTTAAGTATTGTTAGAATATTTAGATTAATAATTAAATAAAAAAATAGCTAAAGATATAAAAAACGCTATAAACTATATACTAGATTTTTTTCTTTTAATATCCTTTTAGATTACTGATCCTATACTGATCTAATTTATAAATCATCGTAATAAGCTACTAATCTAGATTATAGATTAGTTACTAATCTACTAATCTAAAATTATATAATTTATTTATATAATTCCTCTATTTAAGTATATATAAATATTCGTAATATTCTATATATACTAAACCGAATTACTAGGCTTACTAAAATATTAGTTTATAATATTATTCCTTTCCTTTTACTATTGTTATTTTTAATAATAAATAGCGTAAATTTCCCTATTTCTTTTATTATATTTTCTTTTCTTTTTCTATATACTAGCAAAATATTTTATTAATATATTATATTAAGCCGAATTAATAAACGTATATGCTTATCCAAAACCGAACAACGATATCGTCTTTTTGCCATAATTAACGAATTTAGTTTTAAAATTATATTTTGTTCCAATTACTACGTATATTAACAGCAGAGGCAAAAAATAAAATATAAAATAATAAACGAGGTTTTTTCGTTATAAAAAATATATTTGTCGCGGAATCTCTTGTAATAGTTCTAAAATCCCGATAAATTCTTTAAATCGTATATTTCTCGAATCCCGTCGTTTAAAAAATAAAAAAAAAGCGGTTTTTAAACGCCTTAACTGCTTAATATAAAAGACCTAAAAAGCTTTTACGAAACTTAATCAGTTACGAATTTAACGTTCCTCTTTTATTACTTATAAAACTTAAATAATAAATCGTAGTCTTCAGTTTTTAAATAAATTAAACAAACGTAAGCGGCAAAAATCTAACACTATAGCCTCCGTTTATATTAACGACGCAATCGACGTTATTAATTAAAATTTAATTAGCCTAGGTCCTATTTTTAACTTTTCTTAAAAAACTAACCCTTCTTTCTTGGCTTTAGTCGATTAAAATATTAGCAATAATAATCCGCTATAATCGTTTAAACCGATAATAAATTTTTTTTAAATTTCTACGTATCTAATAAATATAAATATTTTTCTTAATAAACTAAATATTTGAAAATATTCCTATTTTAACGTAAATCTAAAATTTCTTTAATATCGTATATATTTTAGTTACTTTTAATTTCAATTTTTATTTTAAATTTAACGTTATAAAATGCTAATTTTAATATTAAAATATAATATTTAAAATAAATTTTTATTCTTAATAATAATAACAATAAATAGTTAATTTGTAAAAATTTCTTTTTAATTTCGAATAGTCTAATTTTTTTAAAATCGAGTTTTTCGCTAAATTTTTTTATTTTAATACCTTTTCGTAATAAATAAATTTTATTTCCTTTTTTTAAAATTGGCTCTAAAAACTTTTTATTATTATAATAAATTTTAAATCTCTGCTAAAAAAATATAAATTCTACTTGTAGTCGTTTTTGCAAATTCGTTAAATCTTTTATTTATATTTTCGTATAAAATATTATAATACCGTCCAATAATATTTTTAATATATCTAAATTAAATCTATAGTTTACTTTAAATAGTAATATTTTTATTTATTTATTATTTAAGTTATTATATATAAATTTTATTAATAATAACTTAATTATTTAATTATTTTATTAATTATTAATATAATATTTAAAATAAGTTTTAATAATTTAATTAAAACGTTTTATTTATTCGTCAATTTAAAAATATTTTACGGTCGATATATAATTTTTAATTTTTAATATTTTTATTAATAATTATTAATATTTAAATACTATTTTCCGATCTCTATTAGTAATAAATTTTTTTAATATCCTATACTTATTAATAAAATATCGTATAATTATATATATTAAATTTTCTATTATATTTATTTTAATATAAAATATAAAATATGCTTATTTCGTAAATTTATCGACTATAACTAAAATATTATCGTATATTATTTTTATTATTAATTCCCGTAATTTCGATAATTTAGTAATAAAATCGAAAATAACAACCTTTTAAACTTTATTTAGTAATAATATAAATTATAATAACTTATATAATTTATATTTACTTAATTTTAATTTATTACAAAAATCGCATTTTTTAACAACTTTTTTTACCGTTTTCTATATTTTGAAAAAATCGTAAATTCTCCAAAATCAAATAAAAATCTTAAAAATCCTTTAATATCTCAATAAAAAATACTTATATAGCTTTCTTACTAGTTTTTTTTAAAATTCTTTTAAAATATAGATTTTTTCTCTATAAAATATTACTTAATTTATATTTTTTTTATTCTATTTTAAATATTTTTAAAATTTTACTTTTTTCGATAAATTACGAAAATTTATTTCTATAAAATAGCTTTTTATTTTTTTAAGCTATTTATCGTAATTTTTTATTATTATCGTAATTATAAAATACCTTTTTAGCGTTTTTTTAAATAATATTTTAAATTTGTTTTTTAAATTTTATTTATAATTTAATCGTTAATTTAAAATATTAGCTTTAAAATTTGCTATTTTTAATATATAGATAATTTTGAAATTAAATTCTATTAAAAATTCCCACTATCTAATTTATTTTCGATTAACTAAACTTTTCGTAATTATAAAAATCTATAAATTTTTATAATTTAAATAAACTTTTATAAAAAACTTGCTTCTTAAAAAATAATATCTTTATTACTTAAATATTTTAACTATTATTATAAACTCCTTATTAAATATATAATAATTAAACTATAGTTTTAATAATTTAATAAAAAAAAACGCTATTAAATATAGTTTTTTTTTTTTATCTCGCTATTTTAATTATCCGCCGATTATATAATTATATATATCGATTTTAATTTTATATTTTAAATTTAAATTTAGAAATTTAATTACTAATTTTTCTAATATCCGTCTTTTAAATTTTTCAAAAGCTTATTTCTTTTTTTTGGTTTATTAAAATTCTTTTTTTAACCCTATTAAGTTTATAAAAAATACTGCAATTTTCCCAAAATTCCTAATTAGTAATTGTATAAAATTTACAAATTTAATAAATAATTATATATCTTCGTTATTAATTAATATTAGCTAGTTTTTTATTGCTAATCTTTTAGAATCTTAAATTCTAATTTTTCCTAAAAATATCGTAAATCTTAAAAAGTCTACTTTTTATTTATAAAACTCGTTTTTTTTAAAGTATACTTTTAAATTGGCTTTTTTAAAAATTTAAAATATTTATTGCATATATTTTTTATATTTTTTAAACGTTTTGGAATAAATAAATATATTATTTAAATATACTACTATAGATTTATTTAGGAATTTTCGTAATATATATATAATTTGTTTTTAAAAATTTGCTAGTATATTCGTAAATTTGAAAAGTATAACTTAATATTTATATAATCCGTATAATATACTAAACGTTATTTTTTATTTATACCTTTTTATAATACGTATTTAATAGTAAATATTTAGTAAATTTAATATTATAAACTATTTTATTTTATAAAATCGGTTACGTAAATTATTTATTCGTAATATAATGCTTGCATTTTTTAATATTTTTCTATTAAAGTACCTATAATTAATATATATTTTTTATAGTATTTTACTATCTTTTCCGGGTTTTTTTAATACTTATAAAATAGGTAATTTTATCGACAAATTTAATAGTCGTATTTATTCTTTTTGGAATATTTTTATAAAATACTTCTCCAGTTTTTTTAATTATCTTTAACTAGATTTATAAAAAAAAAATACTTGCAGCTTCTAATCCTCTTTCGTAAGAATTGTTAAATCCTAATCTATATATTTTAATAATTCTATATCGTCTTTATATAGTTTAAATAAGTTGCTAAATTCGTAGTATTTCATAGAAATAATAGATTTTTTCTTAACTTTAAGCTTTTTTATAATAATACTTATCATTTATATCTATATAAATCTACGTATAATTAGTTTGCCTAATTTAGTAAAAATTAAATCTCTTCCCGATATATTCTAATAGAAATAGCTAGTTTTTTATTCTACTCGTAAATTGCTTATATAAAATTAAAGTATATTTAATATAATATCGTACTTTTCCGATAAATATATAATATCGAATACTATACGTTCTTCGTAGCTCTAGATATTAATTAGGAATATTACAGTTTCTTTTTCGACATTTTTTCGATTATAACTAAATAGAATTCTATCCGTAATTATAAATAGGTAGGTTTTTTTTTTAATAATCCAAGATATGTTATATTTATTGACCGCTTTTTAAAAAATATAATTTTCTATTATTTCCGTATCTAATATAGTACAGAGTTTGTTCCTTTTTTATATAACGTTAATTCTAATTTATACAATAAATTTTTATTATATAAAATTTAATTTTTCTACGTTTATTTAAATTAGCTACCGACGTTTTATAATTGCCTTTCGTCGTTTTTTACTTATCGTTTAGCAATTTTCTATATTAGTTATTACTGGAGGTTCCAATTTTTTATATTAATTTTTTTAATTCGATCTTATATAGTAACTTTTTGCTAATATTTTCGTATTTATTTATATAAAATTTTTTCTTTTTAAATAAAGCTAATCGAATAGTTAGGCAAAGGTTAGTATTTTTATTATATATAAATTATTTTATAAAGCCTTTTAAAATTTGCGTTAAATTATTTTTTTTTATTACTTCAATTTTTTAATTAATAGTCTATTTGTTTTATTAAATTCGTTTTTTTTAGTTATTGTTTTCGAAAATCGTATTTTTCTTGTATATTAAACTTAGTTTACTTATAAAAATCGCAAAAACTTATATTTTGCTTTTTTTTTAGTAACTAATCTTTAGTTATATTTTTAATTCGTTCGAAAACAATTTCTATTTTTCGTCGATAGTTACTTCCTTCTTTATTTTTATAGATTTTTTTAAAAATCTTGTTATACGCCGTAAAGTAGCTTTTAATAATTTATAATATAATATAGCTTATCTACCTTTATACTACTTTACGTAATACTATACATTTATAAAATTCTGTTTCGACTTTCTATATTTAGGATTTTTCCCGTATATATATTTTATATTTATCTTTTCAGCATTCCGACCAAATTTTCTTATAATATTTTACGTCGTTATTTTTAGTAAATACCGCAAATCTTTTTTTATCTTTATAAAATATAATAAAAAGTCCGAAAATACTTTTTAAATAAAGCTTTTTAATCGGTTTTTCTTAAATTTTTCTTAAAAACTATAAATAGTCAAATTTCTATAGTAAATAATATACATAATTGCTAATAAAGTATAATAACTAAAAAACTTTTTTATAATAGTTATATTTAAATACTATCTATATATAATTAGTTATTATTATGTTTTTATTATTTCGTTGACTTTAATAAATATTTTTTATCCCAAATTCTAGTCGTATTTCTATATTAACGCTTTTATTTATAAACTATTCGGTTTATTAATAGATTTAAACCTAATATAACAAGCTCCAAATTTCTACTCCTTTTATATAGATCAATTCTTTAATAATAGGACTTTTTATTATTTACTCGTCCTCCCGTAATATTTTATCCAACTAGATATCAACCTTTTACTAAAGTTTACTTAATAAAATTTCTGCTATTATCGAGCCGTTATCGTCGAAAATATTAATTATCTTATCGTTACTATTCTCTTTTAAAATAGCTTCAAATTCTACCTATCTAGCAAAATATAAATTATAAATAATATATATATAATATATATATCTTTTATAAATTACTTATATTAATACTTCGGTTTCTAAATAAATTAGATATATTCGATCCATTAGTATATATTACTAATATTAATCCTTAATACTGCTAGTTATAATATCTAACTAGTCGTCTTTTTAGGTTTTTTTTTTATATATTGCCTTAAATATAATCGCAAATACTTGTTTTCTATCCTGCTTTTTTATAAACGTATTTTATTTTTCAAGCACCTTTTTGAACTTTTCTTTATATTTTTTAATAAAATGCCTCTTTTTTTAATAGTTATAGTAAATAATCTTATTTTTATTTCTAAATTTCTTACTTTTATTTTTATAGATAACGTTAAAATCTATAAATTTTATATACGTTTTATAAAAAGTTAATCGCAAATTTTGATTTTTTTTACTTTATTGCTTTTTAAATAAATTGACAAAATTAAATAAGCTGTTCGTATTTTTTTTCTTTTCTAAATATTTTTTATAGAAACAATTATCGATCCTAACTACTATTTTAATATAATTAATTAGTTCTTCCGGTTAGTCTTATTTCGATAGTTCGTTTTTAACTTATTTTTTAAACCCGTAATAAAACTTTATTTTAAAAATATCGTCGTTCTACTCTAAATATAATACGATTTGTTAAAATTTTAAGATATATAAAAACGCCAATCCTTTCTATCTCAAATTTTCAAGCTTTCGTTCGTTAATATAGATTTTATTAATATCTCTATATATCTTTTTAATCTTCTTTTCAAATATATCGAAATTATCGAAGATTTTATTCGTTTTTTTATCCTTTCTATTCCTAATATTACTTTAGTAGTTTTTTATAATAAATTTAAACTATTTTAAAGCTTTTCTAGTTAAAAACTTAAATATATATTAAATTTTGTTAGCTTTAATCGTAATTTTTGCTATTTTATTAATATAAATTCGAACTTAGATTAAAAATCCTTAAATATCGTAATTATAGCCGTCGAAATACTAAAATTTATTCTACTTATATTTAACGCTTTTAGCTTAGTTTTTAAATTATATTTTTTATCATTTATTAGCTTTTTTAAGTTCTAAGATTTTCTTTATAAATAGCGCTATATTAGTTATTATTTATTTAAATTAAACCGTTCGTTAACTTATATCAAATAGAGCTTATTTCGCTGTTATTTCCGATATTTTATTATTAAATACTATAACATAAAAATAATTGCTTAACAATCCTTTTTAAAATATTAACTAAACAAAAATTATTAAAATATAACGACTTAAATTTTTACTGAAAGTATTAATCGAAATCTATAAATTTATATTTCTAAAATAGAATTAGCAATAATTTGCAAAAAAATCTTACCTCGTTAAATAAAACGTTACTAAACTTTACGTTATAATAAATAAATCGTTAAAAAATACTTTCTATTCTAAATACTGTTGGAATATTTAAATTAATAACTAAATAAAAAAATAGCTAAAGATATAAGAAACGCTATAAACTATATACTAGATTCTTTTTTCTTAGTATCTTTTTGGATTACTGATCCTATATTAATCCAACTTATAGATCATCGTGATGAGCTACTGATCTGAATTATAGATCAGTTACTGATCTACTAATCCAAAGTTACGTGATTTATTTATATAATCCCTCTATCTAGGTATATATAAGTATCCGTAGTGTTCCATATACACTAGGCTGGGTCACTAGGCCTGCTGGAATGTTGGTTTGTAACAAAAAACTTATATTTTATATTAAAAAATATTTTTATTTTTTTTTAAATTAATATTAATATATTTAATATTTTATTTTTTGTAATTAATCATGTTTTAATATATTTAATATTAAAATATATATAATTATCGATTAATAAAAATATATTTAAATAATAAATAATATAATTAATAAAAGTTTTTTAATTATTAATTTTATATTTAACGTTTAATAAAATAATTATTATTATTTAAAACATAGTTATTGTTTTTTTAATATAATTATTAATAAAATAATAATAAATTGCGGCTATTTTTATTTTAATATTTTTTATTTAATATAAATTAATTTAAAGCTAATTTATAAATTTAATGTTAATATTTAAAATAAATATATTTAGTAATTTTTAATTTAAATATATATATAATTTTATTTAATTTTATATCGTAAAAATATTTTTTCTAATAAAAGTTTTAATTATTTCGAATATTTCATTAGCTAAAAGAAATATTATATTATTTTTTTTAAAAAAATTAGGAAATTTAATATAAAAATTTATATATATAGCTATTAAAAAAATAAAAAATCTTTTTATAAATTGCAAATTTTTATATAATATATAACTATTAAATTTTGCTATTTTATAATTTAAATATATTATATAATATTTTTAAATATATTTTATATATTTTTATATATATTTAATTATTATAATTTATTTTTAAAATATAGTTTTTTTATTTTTGTTAAAATAATTAATCGCTTAATTTTATTATTAATTATATATAATAGTTTAAATTTAAGATTTATTTTAAATAAATATTTTATAATAATTAATTTTATTAATATATTTATATTTTTTATAATTTTTTTAACAAATAATTATATATATATTTAAAATATCGATTTAATTAAAAAGCTTCGATTATTTTGTTTTTTAATTATTTTATAATAATTAGTTAAAATATTATAATTTTTTTTAATTTTTTTTAATATATTTTTATTTTAAAATTTTTAGTAAATTTTTTTATTAAATAGTTTAAATTAACGTTTATTATAGAAATTTTAGGTTTTTTTAATAAAACGATTTAATTAGTTCTATTTAATAATATTTATAATATTTTTGTAATAAAGTATTTTTTATAATTTTCGTTTATAAAAATTATAATTATTATTTTAATTTGTTTAATTTTTTTTTATATTTAAATTTAAGTAATAATTATAAATTTTACTATTAATTTATTTAAATTAAAATTTAAAAAAGTTTTTTTAAATATATATATAATTTCGATTTTATTATTATATTAAAATAAAAATAATTTTTAATTTATAAACTTATTTAATATTTTAAACTAGCTAAGTTTTTTTTCAAAATATTTTTATAATTATATTATAATTAATATATATATAAAATTTACTATAATTAAAATATTATATTAGTTTTTTTAATATTTATATAAATTTATATATTTTAATTTCGTAAATTTTATATTTACGTTTTTGTTCCGAAAATAATCGGAATAAAAAAAAGATTAGTTATTAGCTTTCATTTTTTTATTTTTGCATTAAATAATTTTTAATTGATTTTTTTTTATTAAAATCGATTTTTAAAATAAATAGCTTAGTATAATTTAAAAATATTAATATTATTATTTTAATAAAACGTTATTTTAAAATTTTCTAAATTTTTTAATCTTTTTTTTATAATTTATATATGTAAATTTTTAGTTTATAATATATTAATATATTTTTATTTTATTATGATTAATTAGTTTTATTAATTTTTAAAAAATAACTTAAATTTTAATAATATTAATAAAAAATTATAAAATCTAGCAAATTATATTTTATTTAAGTTTTTTTTTAATTTTATAAATTTTAAATATAAAAATTTTTAATTTATTAATAAATATTATTATTTTTGTAAATTTGGAAATATATTATTTATAAAAATTTATCAAATTTATATCGCGTTTAAAATTTTCTAAATTTTTAAAAATTTCTAATTTTTCAATTATTATAGTTTTTTTTTTTATTATAAATAAATTTAAATATAATATATAATAATTTAATATTTTAAATTTATATTATATAAAATAAGATTTTTTTAATAATAGTATATATCCGGAATTTTCTAAAATATTAAATATTTTATCGAAATATTTAATATATTTTTCAATGTTTTAAAAAAATATAATTATATTATTAATACATATTAATATAAATTTTTATAAATATAAACATAATAAATTTTCTATTTAATATTAAAAAAACGTAAATAATATTGCTAATTTTATTATTATTGTAATAAATTATTTATATTTTTAATATATTATTAATTTTATATTAATTTAATATAAATTAACGATTATTCGAAGTTTTCTATTTTGTTAAATAACAAAAGTTGGAAAAATATATAAATAAAACTAGTTAAAAGGAATATTTTTAATAATACTTATTTTTTTAAAAAAATTAAAAATACTATTTATTATTTTATAGTTTTTTTATAATATATTATATAAATATTAAAATAAATTATCTAATTTTATATTATTTTTAAAATAAATACGTATTTTTATTTTGTTATTAAATTTGCTTATTTTTTTTAAAATAAACGACTATTGTTTTTAATAATATGGAATAATTTTTAATATATATTATTAAACTAGTTAGCTAAAATATTAATATTTTTTTTATTTATTTAAATCTTTTTGGAATTATTTTATTTTAAAAAACTTAGAAAATAATATAAATATTTATAATTATATCGATTATTTTTATTTTTATAATTATTTATATTTTTTATATTTAATATTTTTTTGAATAATATTATTATTAAATTTGCTATTATTAAAGATATTTTAAAATAAAATGCTATCATTTCGATAATTTAATTTTTGTAAATTTTAATAAAATAGTTTTCAAAATTTGTAAATATACGGTATTTTTTTTATTTTAATATTATATAGTTAAAGATTTTTTTTAATAAGTTTAAAATTAGATTATATATTAAAAATTTGTTAAAAAAGTATTTTTTTATTTATATTAATATTTTTATATAAAATGTGCTGATATTTATACTATATTTTTTTTAAAATTTCGTAATTTTTGTCTATTTATAATTTAATTTTTTTTAAACGATGTAATTTTGTTTTTTATTTTAATATAATAATTACTTATATTTATTTTTTAATATTATTAATAAAAATTTCGTTATTTTAATATATTTTTTTTATAATAAATATAAAATTAATATTTTTTAATAAAAATAAGTTTAATTAATATATAATAATTTATTAACAATTTATTAATAATATAAATCGTTTTTTATTATTTATTAAAAGCTTTTTATAATATTTAAAAATTAAATTAATATATTTATTATTTAGTGATTTATTAAATTTTACCTAATATTTATTTAAAAAAAAAGTTTTTTTAATATAATAAATAAATATTTAAAATATATTTTTTTATATAATATTTAAATTATTAAAATTAATAGTAAATATATATTAATATAAATATATATTAATAAAAATATTATATATATATTTATTAATATAAGTAGTAACTTTAAAATAAAAATATTTTTTTTATTCGAATTTTTTGCTTTTTATTGTTAAAATATAAATTATTATTTTTTTCTCGTTTTTAGTTGTTTTTTATTATATTTTTAAAAATATTTTAGCATTTTTTCTGGTAAAAAAAAAAATTAAATAATATTAAATAATTATAAAAATAAATTTTTGTTATTTTTTAAAAAAGAGATTTAATTTAATACAAAAAAATTAAAATTATTATTATATTTTATTAAAATAATATTATTAGTAAAATTAATATTAAAAATATCGATAGAAAATTTAACTTTTTTTTATAATTTGCGTTTTTTTTAATATTTTTGTAATTTTTTATTCGATTTAAGTAATATTTCAAAATTTTTGCTAAAAATAGTATTTAAATTTAATTTAATAATATTAATAAAATTAAAAAATTTATATAGTTATAATTAAATTAATAAAACGTTTTTTTATAACGTTTGTTTTAACTATTTTTTATATTAATATTATTTATTTAATTTATATTAACGTTATTATTTTTATTGCTATTTTTTAAGCAAAAAAGTTATATTTTTTTTTTTTTTATTTATAATATTTAATTATTTATAAATATTAATATTATAAAATATTATATATTTATTTAATAATATTATAATTTATATTATTTTTCAGAATTTTTTTTTTATTAATATTAATTAAATTAAAGGCAAAAATAATTAACGTTATTATAATTATTATAATTTTTCTTATTTTTTTTAGTTTTTATAAATTTTAGTTAATTAGGAAATTTAATTTTAATAATATTAATTTTTTTAATTTTAAATTTTAAAATACTATAAATTAATTTTAATAATTATTTATAAAATAATATTATTTATTATTATTTTAATTAAAATTATAGTTATATATTTAATTATTATTATTAAAATTATATTTATAAGGCTTTTTTTTTAGTTAGTTATAATTATTATTATAATAATTTATAAAATAGGATAGATTTTTTAAAAAAAATTAATTATTAATATAATTATTAAAAAAAGCTTATTTTTTAATTTTAATAGCATTATTTTTAAAATTATATTTTATTTTAGATTTTAGTTTTTATATATATTTATAAATTTTATTAACTAGCTTTTTTTGCTATTCTTTTTAATTTTATTAATTTTGTTAATTATTATAAATAATAAATTTTTTTTTAACTATTTTTTTATAAAATTGCGTTAAAATATTAATATTGCGTTTTTTAAATTATATTATATTTTTAAATATAAAATTTAAATTATTATATTTATTTAATATTTAAGTTTTATTATTAATTAACCTTTTTTTTTTAGCTTTAATTATTATTTTAAATTATATATTGTTTAAAAAAATAAATTTTTTAAGTATAGCTAAATTTAAATTTTTATTAACTATTTTATTATTATAGCAAATTTATAAAAATTAAATATTATCGATATAAATTTATTTATCGATTTTTTTTCGAAATATAAATATTTTTAATTTAATATTTTAATAAATATTATATAAATAATTATTTAATTTATATAATTTATAATAATAATATTTATAATATAATTAATTAAAATTATTATTATTATTATAATAATAATTATAATAATTATAATAAAAATTGTTATAATTATTTATTTATTATTTTATCGAAATCTATATAAATTATAAAATTTAAAAATCGATATTATTATTTAAAAAGTTTTATTATAATTATTAAAATTATTATTTTTAACGTTTTGTAATAAAAAATAAAGTTAATTTATTAAAATTAAAAAATTTATCAAAACGTTATTATTATTTTATTAAAATTTTTTTTCGAAATATTTTAATAATTAAATAATTCGATTTTTAATAAAAATAAATAATTATTTATAAACGTTTTTAATATAAATATTTATAAATTTATTCAAAACTATTTTTATAATTTTTTTAATTTATAATTAATATTAAATAGTAATAAAATTTTAGAGTTTTAAATATTTTTTTAATTAAATTTTATTACCTAAAACTATAATAATAATATTATTATTTATATAATTTATTTTAGGCTTTTTTTTGTTTTTATTTTAAATATTAAAAAGTTTTTATTTTTTAATTTTTAATTAAGTTTAAAATTATTTTAAAAAACGTTAATTGCAAAAATTAAACTATATATTATTTTTAACTAGTTTTTTTAATATTATAATATTATATAATTATATAATAGTTTTGTTAATATTTTTTATTATAAATAATAAATTATAATATAATTTCTTGTTAAAAAAATAGTTCGATAATAAGTTTAAATTTTAAAACAAATTTTTAAAAATTTAAAAAATTAAAAAAACGAAATTAAATATTAAAATTTATTAATATATTAAAAAAAATAGAAATAAAAATAAAAAAAGTTAATAATAAAGTAAAAAATTATAGTTATTTTTTAATAATAAATTTAATATTAATTATTTTTATTAACTTAAATATTAATTAGGTTTAAATTTTTAATAAATTTTAGGTTTTTTAAATAGAAAATATATTATATTTTTAAAAAATATAAATATTTATTTAGCGATTTAAAAAACGTTTTTAATAATTATAATAGTTTATTTTAGTAAAAATTTGGAAAATTAGGTAATTATATTAAAAAAAAGCTCGTTTTTTTTTATTTATAAAAATTTTAAAGTTTTTTATTATATTAATAATTTATTAAAAATTTATAATTATAAAAAAAAAAACGTTAAAAAATTAATTATTATTTATTTTATATATTAAATTAATAAATATATTAATAAAATTAGTTTAATTAATAATTAATTTATTTATTAAAATAAATATTAATTATAAATTTATTAAAAGTTTTTTAAATTAAATATTATTATTTATATTATTTAAAAAAATTTGTAATAAAAATAGAAATAAATTAAAATTTATTTAAAAAAAAAAAAGCTATTAAATAATTGCTATTAAAACAAGTTTTAGATTTATTATTAATTTAATTATATTAATAAATTAGTTTAATTTAAAAATAGTATTTTTTAAAAATTTCTAGCAAAATTAAGTAGAAATTTTTTTAATACGTTTTTAGATTATTAAAACTTCTTTTTTTAAGCTATATAAATAATAAAAAAAATAAAAAAATAAAAAAAAAAAAAGTAAAAATACTAAATTTTTATTGCTAAAAATAATTTAATAAAATTTATTAATAAAAATTATAGTTAATTTTATTTATTTATTAAAATTAATTTTTCGGAAAAAAAAAAGTAGATTTATTTATTTAGCTTTTAAAATTAATTAAATAATTTAATATAATAATTTTAATTTATTAATATATAACTCTAATAAATAATTTCCGAAATAATTTTAAATATAATTAGTATTATAAAATATTAATTGATATATATTTTAAATCGTTAAAAGCTTTTATAAAGTCGATTTTTATTTTCGATATCGTTTAAAAACAAAATCGAAAATTGTTAATTACTATATTATATTATATAAATAATATTATATATAGCCTAAAATATTAATTTTATATAAAATAAAGCTTTTATTTTTTGCGATATATAATTTAGCTAGTAAGTCTAATGTATGATAATAATACTAAATGGGAGGTATGGCCTGCAAGATGTGTGGTAGCGTCAAAGTATGTGGCCCGTCCCGCTTATGTAAGCGTACCCCACCCAGAGAACCATTACATTTTACTAGGTTGGCCAGTCTGCTGATAGTGAGTTTCCTGAGACTGGTGTACCACAACTTCTTATTCTCATAGATATCTCAGATGAAACCCCCATGATGTATTTGTCGACCGATCTTGTCAACTGGGAAAACTTGGGAGCGCAATCGACTGTTTCAGCCATGTGGAGACCGAAGTTTGGAAAAGCCTAATGGCTCCTTCTGGGTATTAACTACTTAGCTGTGCCTAAGACCAACTCAGCGCTGATCCATTTTCCGAGCAGCTTTTTGGTCAGCAGGATCGATACAGCTTATCCCTCAAGTAGACCCAACTTGTGGTAGCTATGTACAATCCACAAAAGTGTACCTTCCTCTAGATTCTTACTCATATTCCGATACTGCCATGTTTCTGGACCCACCACCGGTAGATATCAACCTCCAGTATTCTTCGAAGGCTCGCTGATCATTTAAGAGACACGTGATATCTTCTAACCAGTGCGGATCACAATGCTGTGCAAATTAACCAAATAAACTCCGATGGAACACTGGATGCTAGGGTCTAATACCTGGGTAAGCTTACACGGCCAAAGTTCTACCAAGGAGAAACCGCGGACGAAAAGTAGCTGCGGGGGCATCCGAAGCACCGGGACTTTTCTATGCTAACGGGGTATACTTTTTGATCTGTTCTGCAAAGACAGGTTGGACAGCGAATCTCAACAAAGTCTTCTGGGCCACATCGATTGCCAGGCCATGGACTGGAGGATCTGACATAGCGTCAGAGAGTACTAACACCTACGGCTCTCAGAACACCTTCGAGTTGACAATTTCCGGTACTCAGCAAACCACTTATATCTATATGGGCCGATGCTTGGGACGCGAAGGGTGGAGTGAGCTCTAACTACGTATGGTTACCTATGGCAGTTGATACAAAGTATGGCTCCTGTTAAATCCGTTATAATCCAAATTTGGTACTCATCTGATCGCTCTACAGTGTCAAAACTGTCACACTTGACTACTATGCAATGTGGGCCATGGACGTCAATACTGGCGTCATCTCTTCTGCGGAGGCAAGCAAGCGATACAACTCTAGCGAAATGATCTCTAGAGGAACAGGTACACCTGCCAGCCTATATGGACAGCTGACTTTATTAATCTATTGAGAAACAGACTTGGATTCGGATCAAATGGTCCTTCGTAACATTTCCGGCACAGGGGAAAAAGAATGGGTAGTATTTGACTCCACGGTCAACAAGCCTGACGGTGATTTCACACCCCTGATTGACACCATTTGGGATTCCGGCACTGATAGATCAGGTGTTTAGGTGGTGACGCGTACATAATAGTCAACAAACAACCAGCGGTGAACTTGTCGAGTCTGAACTCGCGCGCGGGCTGTCATCATCTGGTTCCAGTGCAGCTAAAGTTAAGACGCGGCGAAGACGATACAATTATTTTCGGCTCAGTGCGCATCGAAGAGAGTGAGTACTCGACTCAGTGGATCTCTAATGAGGCTGACAACTTCCAATAGATTTTGAAATCACACTGCATGGTATCGAAACCTACGCCGAGGCTTGACCTGCTTTGATGGAGACCGGCAACTTGTGGACAAGGGTGCAATGCGTGTAGCTGTTGACCTTGGTGAACTAAAATCTGATTCTACAGCATTCTAGAAAGTTCATGATTTTTGGAAAATGTATAAAGTCGGAGGCTTGGTACTACTTTTCCTGACCAACTTATGATCAAAACCTATTGAGCTGTTGGCTCAATTGAGGGGCGTCATTGTCACTCGGATTAATAGAAACGTATAGAGTAACTAGCTAGGTAAGTTAATTTAATTTTCTCGCTTCACTATAACAATGCATCTGCATAGAAATCTGACTACATTTTGAATTCCTATTGGGTAAGGTTAAAATTAGGAAGGATACGTGAGGTGCTAGAATATAACGTTAGGCATTCAGTCACGACAAGGGGGGTAGTGTATATTTTAAAGGCTTAGTCTCAGAAGGAGAAAAATGAGCGGACGATGGATCATCGCAAGAATATGAGAGAATTAATAACACAATCAATTATTCGTATTGATTGTGGCACCAGCTCTTTGTTCCAAAATACCGAAAGCGGAAATACCGAAAGCGGAGCGCAAGAGTGAAGTAAGCCGATCACATAAATTGCCCGGCCCCTTTCATTGACCCTCAAACTGATAAGAACTTTATTTCCTGGCTAAGATTCTGTGGAATCCCGGATTATATAACAGATTCTGGGGCGACTAGGGCCAATGTGACAAAGTATTCAAGTTGGAATCAAGCGACGACCCTCGTGTATACAAATCTACGCACATCCCCAGAGGCGTTGGGCATGCTCCAAGTGAAGACACGCGGTTTCAGATGGAAGATGCAATAGAAAGAGAGCGACAAGCTCTCGCGAATTTCTTTCAACCGCAAGCCAGACGATTCCAGCTCGAAGGAGTCATAGGGTATGGCGCCTTCGGCGCCACGTTCAAGCTAATCGAATTTTCTCCGGAGGATCCTCCTATGACCCCAAGAAATAGAAAAAGAAAGTTTAGGTCCATAACGCCCCAAAAGATAGCCTCATCTATATCAGGTGCGTGGCAAGAGGTGAAGAGACGAAGAATCAATAGTCCTGGCGACGCGATAAGGATCTTTCGTAGACAGCCTCTCAGTCCTGCCACTCCACCAAGCGCGTCGGTAGCTAGCCTTTCTGCCTCAGGCCCTGACACTCCCGGTACGCCGGGTCGTACTTATCGCTCATTAAATCCTGCGCCTAGAAGGATTCTAAGAAGGCTTTGCCTGAAGAGAACGATCGATGAGGACGGGGAAGATGACCTACGGAGCGAGATCCGGACCCTACGAGTATGGTTCTTCCGTATTCATATCATGCCATTGTACTGATAAGAAGAGGGGATGTTTCTAGGCAATCAACGGTAGCCAGCATGTCATTGGCCTCATAGCCTATCGAGACGATCCGGAGCCTGTCGCCGCACAGCTAAGGGTTACCACCCCGTGGCCTCGTGTCGGCCCAATACAGGAAACCGTGTTGAGCGGCCTCGCGGGCCCTGTTGTTATAATGGAGTATATGGAAAACGGTACTTTGGCTAGAGTAGCAGAACGATTAGGGAGGGGTACCTGGCAGGGGCCTATACCCAATCGCTTTCTGTGGGCCATTTATCTATGCGGTCAGTATTCTTCATCAGTTTTAAAGGTGATCAGGCTTAACAACTTCGTGACACAATAGGTATTAGAGCATGTATTGCTACGGCTTATCAGCTAGGATTCGATCTGGAGGCGGACCCAATTTTAGAAACGATTTGGCCAGCAAGACAGCCAGTGCAACTTGCCCATGGCGATCTCCACTACAACAACAGTAGGCTCAGCCCCGCAGCTCCAGTGCATATACACCTAATTCTGAATATGTCTAGTCATGTTTGGTGATGCCGATCCGACTATCCAGGAACACAGCCTCATACCCATCTTGAAGTGGATTGATTTCGGGGCGGCACACATACACGCGGATGAGGATGGAGAAGGTGTGGAAAGAAACATACTGGATGTCTCAAATGTAACGTGATCGTTACCTGCCAATTCCGATAATCGATATAACACTGACTAATGTCCATATCTTACAAGATGATAAACTGTCTCATTACGGGCACTGAGCCTGACGCTGATGAGATGGATGTGGACGAGATGGATGCTGTAGATCTGGCCCCGGACATGCCTGGCCTAGATGAGGAGCTACAGGATCTTATTCGCCGCGGGCGTAAGTTTGAATAATGTTCTTTTATCTGGCTTGGATGGGAGTTTGAAGAGACGAAAACCATGTAACTTGACAACATTTACTAACTTTGTTGGGCCGACACAGGCGCTGTCGATTTCCTAGATCGTCCCTCCCTTGCAGACATGTTCTTTAGGACGTATCAGGCTGTGACGAACAGAAACGAGGCGTTTTACAGGAACAGTGGATTGCGAGAATCCGATGACGATATTCGAGAATTTGTTCAGACGTTGATTTATAACCCTGACCCGTAATCGCTGTATCTTCTCGGTCCGTGTATGTATATAGTGCAACATCAAAGAATCATCGGTAGAATAATGAATATACATCTTGTACATGCATTAGTATACGGGGAGTGGAGTATCGAAGCTTACTGCAACAGTGTACCACTATGGTACTCGTTGTGGTTTTCAGATAACTGCCTCTATCCGTTATTTTTGAACGATTGGTGCTTGCTTGAGTGATATTTATACAGGAGATACCCGGATCTCTAGCCTGGGTTGGTAGTCAGCAAAGCAATATTGAGCAACTTACCGCTGCAGCTATACATTAAAGGCGTAGGATACATGCAGCAGTACCTATTATCATCATAACATGCAACTACCAATAATACGGAGCAGGCACCGGGATTTCCGGATAAAACTAGAGCCTAGGGTTAGTATCCATATAGTGGTAATCAACCACGTAGCTTCACGAAGTACAGCTCTAAAAGCGAAATAGTATCAAGACCTATATTCTAAATAAAGCTAATTTAATATATAATATATATATTTAAGTAAAAATTTAAAATAAAGAAGTAAATATTAGAAATAAATATAGCTTTAAAATAGTTTAATTAGTAATATAAAAGATTTATGTAATATACTTTTTTTTTTTTTTAAAGCTGCGCTTTTGTTGTTTTTAAAATACTATTTATAAAGTTTTTTTAAAATCTTTGTTTTATTTTTAATTATTATTTTAATTTAGTTTTTAATTTTTATTTTAGTTTTTTTTTTATTAAAACTATAATTAATTTTTATTTTTTTTTTAATTTTAGTTAAAAATATTATTATTATATTTATTAGTTTTAATTTATTAATATTTATAAAATTTGTTAATATTTTAATTTAGTTAAATAATAGAAATTTGTTTAAATTTAACGTTTTATAATATAAAAAATATATTATAAACGTTAATTTTAACTTTAGTTTTGTTATATTAGTTAATTTTTTTTTTAATTATTTTAAAAATTTATTTATAGTTAGCTTTAATATTTATATTTATAATAATTATTATTAATAATTTTATATATTAATTTTAATATTTTAATAGCTTTTATTGTTAATTATTAGTATTATATATATTATTTTTAGCTATTAAATTAAAAAAAAAATAGCAGTTTTTAGTAAATTTATTAATAAATAATTATCGTTAAAAATTATAAAATTAATAGAAATATTTTAATATTTATATTTCAAAAAATTAGATTATTTTTAAAATATAAATATTAGTTTTTTTTTTAAAAGCACGTTTAGTTATTTTAATAAAATTATTAGCAAATTTTAGATTTATAATATTTTTTTAAATATATTTTTGTTTTTTTTAAATAGTTTTATATTATTTATTAATAAATTTTTTTTACTTTATTTAAGTTTTTTTTTATAATTTTATAATTTATTTTGTAATAAAAAATGTTTAAAATTTAGTATTAATATTTTTTTTAAATATTTTTAATTTATCGGTTTTTTTAGTA
The DNA here is from genome assembly GCA_022578795.1 of Xylariaceae sp. FL0255. NCBI lineage: Eukaryota > Fungi > Ascomycota > Sordariomycetes > Xylariales > Xylariaceae > Xylariaceae sp. FL0255. Next base: position 35,408 of record MU388932.1, on the reverse strand, counting down.
ATTTGTTGCTAAAATTAATAATTTTTTTTATTTATAATTATAAATATTTTAGTAAGGTTTTTTTTTTTATTTTACTAAAATATTTTAACCTTTTTTCGATATAAAAAATCGACTTTTTTGGTTATAAATTTACGAATAATTTTGTAATTATATAGCTAAAATATATAGGTTTTAATAAATATTTTTTTTTAAGTTTTAGTATTTATATTGTTTCGTTTATTTTTATATAAAAAATCTGTAAATTTCGGCAATATTTTAATAATATTTATTAAAATAGGAAAATAATTATAGTAAACTTTTTTATAATAACCGGGTTTTTTATATTAAAAATATATAAAAAATTTATATAATATTTAATTATTAAAATACGAAATAAAATAAAATAGATATATTTTGCTAAATTTATTAAAAATATTTTTATTAATTATAAATATATATTTTTTATTTAAAGCTTAATTATATAAATTATAAAAACTTTTAGCTTATTTATTATATTATAATTTTTTATCGAATATATTTTTATTTATAATAGTATAAATAAAATCTTTAGTTTTAAAATATTTAATTATTAATAATTTTTTTTTTTAATATTTTTTGTTGTTTTAATATATATTAAATTATAAATAATATTATTTATTTCTAAATTTTAAATTTTATAAATAATATTATAATATATATAAAATTTGCTAATTTTTTAAAACTTATATTTATTAATATTAATTTTAAAAAAATTAGCTTTTTTACGATAAAAAATAATATATATATTTTTAGCTTAAATTTTAATATTATTTTTTATTATAATATTATAAAATTCTGATTTATTTATTAATTTTAGCAATTTTATATTATATTTAACGTTAGTATAGTTTTTATAATTTTTTTTATTTTAAATTTTATTATTTTTTCGAATATTAATAATAAATTGTAAATTATTAAAATTTTTAATATTTATAAAATATTTTATTTATTTTATTATATATTTTTAAATAGCTAGCTATTTTCTTAATATTAGTAATTTTTTAAAAATATTATTATAATATTACTATAAAACGAAATTTTAAACTTTTTTAATTATTAGAAACGTTTAAATTAAATAAATAATAAAAATATTAAAATTATGTTTTTATTTTTTGCTTAAAAAATATTATATTTAAAGTTTTATTATAAATATTATAAAAAATTCGATATTTTTGTTTATATAAATTTTTTTTTTAAATCAAATTAAGCTTATTTATTTTCCGTTTTTTTTAATAAAAATAACTTCGATATTTAAAAATAATAAAAAAATTATTATAAGCTTAATATTTATTATTATATAAGTTTTGTTTAATATTAAATATTAAAATATAAAAAAACTTATAAAATATTATATTATAAAAAATATATATATTATATAATTTATATTTTTAATAATATATTTAGTAATTATTAATAATATTATTTTATATTTTTTAATTACGTTATCGTTGTTTTTTTTTTTAAACTATTAAAATTTTATATTATATAATTTAATATATATAAATAAATCTATTTTATTAATTAAATATTATAAAATTTTAGTTATTAATAAAAATAAAGATATTTTTATTAGTTTTTTTTTAAAATTAGTAATATTATTTTCAATTTATTTCTAAAATATTTTTATTTTTATTTATTTTTCGATATAAATAAAATCGTAATTATTTTTTTTTTTTATTTAATTATTAAAAAAAGCTTTAACCAAATTTTTTTAAATAATATAAATATATTTATTTCGAATTTTTTTAGCTTAAGTTTTTAAATAAATAATTATTTACTAATATTATTTATTTATTAAAATTATTATAAAAATTCGATTTTTTTCGAAAATTTTCTAATTATTAGTTATTAAGCTTTTTGAAATTTTTTTAGCTATTTTTTTGTTTAAAATTGTCTAATTAAATTTTATAAAATCTAATATTTAAAAAATACTATTAATAAAAAAATCGATAAAGCCGGAAATTAAAAAAATAATAAAACTAAAAAAAAATCCGGCGCTAAATTAGAATAATAATTTATACTTATTTTATTATTTAAAAAAGCAAAAACGTTATTATTATAAATATAAATAGTAATAATTATAAAGTCTTTTTTTAATATAATATTTAATATTATAAATTTAATTTTTTTAATATATATAATTAGCTAAAATATTTTACCAAATTTTATATTATAAAATTAAAATAAAATTATTTATATTAGTTAAGTCGATTATTATATTTATTTAATTAAAAATTATATTTAAATTTAGAAATTTTTTAAAATATATAATACTAAAAATTAGTAAATTTTTCGTTTAAAAAAATAAATTTAGTTATATTATATATAAAATATAATTTAATTTAACTTCGGAAATTAAAATAAAATAAAATTTGCTATAAATAAATTTAAATATTTATATTTTAGTTATATTAATAATATTTTAGAATTATTTTTAGATTATTTTATTATAAACTTTGAATTTATTATTAATTATTTTTTTTTTTTTTATAATTAAAGTTTTGTTTATTAGTAATATTTTAGTTATAATAATTTAAGTAAAGTTATTATTAAATTAAATAAAAAAAGCAAAATTATTATTAAATTAAATAAAAAAAGCAAAATTATTATTAAATTAAATAACAAAAGTAAAATTATTATTAATTTAAATAAAAAAAATAGAATTATTATTAATTAAAGAAAAAAAATTATTAATTAGTTTATTATTTATATTTAAAAAAACAAAAAAATTAGTAAAAAATTTTGTAATAAATAAAAAATTATTAAACTTTTTCTAATTTATAAAATTATCGTTATTAAAATCGTTAAACTAATTTTAATTTATACTATTATTATTATTTATAAAGCTTTATTTTATTATAATTTTATTATTTTAAAAAAAATTAACTACTAATATTATATTATTTTGTAATAATTTTATTTATAAATTATTTTATTATTATAATTTTTTAATATTTATTTTATAAAAATTTTTATTAAAAAAAAGCTTTGTTTTTTGTTTTATAATATTATTATTAATTTTTACTAGCTTAAATATAATTAATTTAAATTTAAATTCGTTTTTTTCTTTTTTACTAAAACGTTTAGAATTTTCGGCAGATTTTTTAAATTTTTTTTATTTATTAAAGTTTGTTTTATTAATATTATCGCTAGTTTTTTTATTTTATAAACTTATTTTAACTAAAATTTTATAAATAAAAAAACTTATTAATATAATAAATATTATAATAAATATTATAAATTTGCTATTTTTTAAATAATTAATTAGTAAAAAAATTTTATAAAAAGCTTTTTTTATTATAAAAATTTGTCATTATTATTTATTTAATTTTGCTAATATTTCTTTAATAGCGTTAAATTTTTGTTTAGTTAATTTTATTATAATTTCGACTTTTTTAAATAAAATATACAATTTTCGAGTTTCTATTTTTAAATTTTTTTTCGAAATTATTTTAATATTATTAATAAATTATAGTTTTATAATATTTAAAAATTTATTAAACTTATTTTTAAAAATAAAATAATAAAATAAACTTTTAGCTATTTTTTTAAAAATAATCTATATTATATATTAAGTTAAAATAGCTAATATATTATATATTTTTTTATTATTTTTATTAAAATTTATTATTTATTTTATTTTACGATATAAAAATAATTTTTTATTATTTTTAACAATTTAAATTTTATTAATTTTTAATTAAATTTATATAAAAAAATTACTAATATTTTATTTTATAGTTATTATAATTTATAATCTATTTATAAATAATTTAAAAATATCGGCTTTTTTTATTTTTATAAAGTTAATTAAAAATAAATTTTTTAGCTTATTAAAAAAAGCTGGTTTTTTTTTTTTAATTAACTATATATTTTAAATTTTTTTAATTAATAATTTATATTATTAAAAAAATTCTATTTAATTTCGAAAAAGTTTTTTTTTTTTGTAATAAAATAAAATTTGCGGCTATTATTATATTATAGTTTAATAAAAAAATTAATTTATTATAAATATATTATTTAATTTTATTTTTTTTATTTCTACAAAATTCGTTTTTTTTAATATTATACTATAAAATTAAGTTATTAATTTATTTTATTTTACGTTTTTTTTTATTAGTATTATTATTTTTATTTTGCCGGATAATACAAGATATTTTTATTGCTATAAAATTTTTTTCCTTTTTTTTATTTTTTATAATATTTTTTATAAATTTATCTATGCGGATAATATATTTAAAGATTTGCTTTTTTTTATTTTTATTAGCTTTTTTATAATTAAGCTAGTTTATTTTAAATTATTTAAAATCTTTAAATTATATATAATAAACTTAACTTTTTTATATAAAATTTTATTTATTTTAAATTTTATTTATTAAAAAGAATATAAAAATATATTAATTTTTTTTTTTTTAATTGCTAAAAATTTTTATAATAATAGTTTAGCGTTTTATAAATATAAATTATTTTATTTTATTTAAATTATATAAATAATTTATAATTATATTATAATATATTATAATAGCTATTTATTTACGATTTTTAAAAATTAAATATATTAAAATTAATAATTTATTTTAAATTTATAAAGTTTATTTTAAAATATTCCTAATATAAAATAAATATTTTTATTATAGTTAAATAAAAAAATAGTAATTTTTAATATTTTATTATTTTATAAATAAAAAATATAAATATATTTAAATTATAAATTAAAATTAGTTTTATAAATATATTATAGTTTAAAAATTATAAGTTTGTTTTTTAAATAAAAAAGTTTTTTATTTATAATAAAAAATTAGGTTTTAAGAAAAATATTTTCGAATTTAAACTTTATTTTTTTAAAATATTTTAATTTTGCTAAAAAATAAATATTTTTTTTGTCGATTTTTAAAATAATAAAATTTAAATAATTATTTATAAACTATTTAATTATTGCAAAAATTTTACTATTATTATATTTAATTTTATATTATATAAAAGCAATTTATATAAAAAAAAATTAAATTTACCAAAATATATTATAATTTAAAAATTTATTTTAGAAATATTTTTATCTCTTTTTAGCGTTAAAATATAGTTATTTAAATAGTTTATAGCTATTTATAAAATTAACTAAAGCTTTGTAATATCGTTTTTTTTAAAACGAATTTATATAAAATATTTTTAATTAAATAACTAAAATAAAAATATAATTATTTTATTATTATTTTACTATTAAATAAAAGCAATTTTTTTACTAATTTTATTATTAAATTAATAAATTATAACTAAATTTTAATTAATAATAATAATTATTATCTTTAATTAAAAAATTTTTTTAATATTAATAATAAAATTTAATTTTTGCTAATTAAAAGCTATAAAAATACTATAAATAATATTATTATTAATTTAATTATTATTAAATTAATTATTTTTATTATTAATAAGCTAAAAATTAATTAATTAATTATTATTATTAAGTTAAATATTATTTAATTATTTATTATTATTAAATTAAATATTATTTATTTATTTATTATTATTAAACTAAATATTATTTAATAAATTATTATAAAATTAAGCAAAAATATTATTAATTATTAACTTAAAAATATTTAATAATTTATTATAAAACTAAATAAAATTATCGTTAATAGTAAGCTAAAAATTATTAAATAATTTATTATAAAATTAAATAAAAATATTATTAACTATAAATTTAAAATTATTTAATAATTTATTATAAAATTAAATAGAAATATTACTATTAATAATTTAATTTTGCTAAGCTTTTTTTGTTTTTTATTTTTTGCATTTATGTTTATTTTTAAATATAATTAAAACGTCGATAAATAAATTAAATTATTTAATTATTTTTATAATAATTTAAATAAATTAAATAATAAATTTAAATAATTTTATTATAATTTTAGTAAAAATTTTAATAAAAATTTTAGTAAAAGTTTTAAAAATTTAAGCTAAAATATTAGAGATTTTTTTTAAAATAATTTTAATACAATAAAAAAAATGCTTTAATTTTTAAATTTATTAAAAAAATTAAAATTTAACAACAATTACGTAAATTAGCTAAAAAGTCTAAATAGGTTAAAAAATTTAAATAAACTAGAAAATTTAAACAAACTAGGGAATTAAAATAAATTAAAAAGTTTAAATAAACTAAAAAATCTAAATAAGCTAAATAATAATAGTAGGTTTTTTAAAAAATTTATATTTAAAATCTATTTAAAAAATTAAAATATTTTTAATAAAAGTTTTAATTTAAATTAAAAATTTAAAAATAGTAATATAAATTTTATTAAATAAAATAGTAACTAAAACGGCTTTAGTTTAAATAAAAGTAAAAAAATAAAAAAATATAATTTTACGTTTTTTTAATTAAAATAATAAAATGAAACTAATAGAAATAATTAATAATAAAGCTTAATATTTTATTTATTACAAAATCGGTAAATATAAAAATAATTACTTAATAAAAGTACAAAATTATAAATTTTAAATAAATAAATAAATAAATAATTATATATAAAATAAAACTAAATTTAACATAAAATATTAAATATAATATATAATATATAAAAAAACGTAATATATAAAAAAATTAATTTTAAAATATAGCAGTTTTTTTAAAAAAATATATATATTAATAATAATATGTTTTTTCTAAAATAATAATTAAAAAAAATACTTTTTTACAAAATATCTTTTTTTTTGCTGTTTTATTTAATAATGTTATATAAAATAAAATTAAATATTTTAATTAGATTTAATAAAAAAAATATTATTATTATTATTTAAATTAATTAATAATAATATTATTAAAAAAAAGATTAAAATAATTTGTTATTTAAACGTATTTTTATATTTTTTATATAAATAATCCAAAATTAAATAGATAAATTAATTTTGAAAAAGTTTTTTAAAAATAACGTATAATTTTTTTTTTAAATTATATAATAAATTTAGCGCCTAAAAATAAAGTTAAAAAATTAATTAAAAAAAAAAATAGTCGTTAATATTTTTATTACTAAAATAAACGTAGTTATTAACGTTTTTTTTTATTGTTAAAAAATAAAATACTTTTTATAATATTACTATAAAATCGAAAGTACATTTTTTTATAATAATTTTACTAGTTTTTAAATAGTTTTATTATAATTATATTAATAAATTTAATAATATAAATAAAAATTTTTATTACTAGTTTTTTTTATATAAAAATGCCCTAATATTTTGTTAATAAAGAACACTTTTTTTAGTTTTTTTTTTTAAAAATAATTTTACTAATTTCTAGTTATAATTAATATTATTTATTAATATATATTAATTTTAAATATATAATATTATTTTTTAAGTTTTATTTAAATTAATTAAATAATTTAATTTAATAAATTAAGTTATTAATTTTTTTATTAATTTCGAAAAAATTAATAATTTAAAATATAAATTTAGTTTAATAATTAAAATAATATTTTAAATTATTTTTTTTTAATAAAAAAGTAAAATATATTTAATATTATAAGCGATTTTTATTTTAATTTATATATAAATTATTATATTTATTATTTTTTATTTTAAAATTTGCTATAAAATAGTATATTTTATATTTAAATATAATATAATTTTAATTAAAAAAAAAAACTTAAGCTTCTATTTATAAAATATAACGAAAAAAATTTATTAAGTAATAAATAAAATAAATATATTTAAATAATATATAATATATATTATATAATTATTTTAATTAAAAATATAATACTAAGTTTTGAAAACTATTTATAAAATAAAAATAAAAATTTAGATAGCTTTTTTAATATATTTATTAGCAGATTAGTAATAAATTTTTAATATTCGAATTTTAATATTTTTTGTTTTATATAATTTTGTTTAAAAATTATTAGTAAATTTAAAATTTATATTTAAAATAAAACTATTTAAAAATTTCTAATTTATATATATATAATATATATATTAATTTATTTAATTTTTAATTATATAGAAATTTTTACTAATAATATATTTAATAGTATTAAAAGTTTTATTAATTATTAATAAAATTATATTATTATTATTTATTAAATTTAAAAAATTTACAATAAAATTTAAATATAATATTATGAAAAATATAATTAGCCTATTTATAAATTAAAAATAATTAAATTTAAAAATATAAAATAGCTTAATTATATAATAAATAAAATAAACTTTAATATATTTTTAAATATAATATTATATTTAATAAAAATAAATAATTTTTTACAAATATTAATAAATATAATATATATAAAAAATTTTATTTTTAAATTTAACCAAAATAATTAATTTTTAATAGCTATTTATTATTATATAGAAAAGCTTAAAAATAAAATTAATTTAAAAAAAATATACTATTATAAAAATTTTTTTAAAACTTATTATTAAATTTTCGAATTGTTAAAATAAATATTAATAAATTTATTAAAAATATCGATTTTATTTTAATATTTTAATTATATTATTATATATATTATTTATAATATATAATTATAATATTATTATTTTGTTAAATTTTTTTAAGCAAATTTTCGTTTAAATATTTATAATTTTATAATTAACGTTTTTAATATATTTAGTAGTTTTATTATTTATTTAATCGATTTTTTATTATTTTTTAAATTTAAATATTATATTTTTTTAAAAAGCCGTTTTTTTAATAATAATTTTTGTATAATTTTAAACGATTTTATTTAAACGAGTTATTTTTTTTAAAATTTAAATATATATAATTATTAAAATTATAAATAATTTTAATTTAATTAGTATATTTAAATAAAAATAATTTTTAGTTTATAAATTTACTAATATTTTTTAAAAATTCCGGTTTTTTAGTAAATAATTATATAATAATATTATAATTTATATATACGAAAATTTTACTATAATTAAAATATTATATTTATTTTTTTATAGCTTAAATAAAACCGAAAGTTTTAATTTTGCTAATATTAAATCGAATTTTTGTATATTTTAAAAAGCAAAATAAAAAATATATAAATTATAATTTGCTATTTTTTTATTTTTACGTAAAAATTATATTTATATTATTTTTATAATTAATATTAACTTAATTATGAAAAAACTTAATATAATTTAAAAAAGCTAAAGCTATAATATTTACTAATTTTTATTTTAATATATTTTAAATTTTAACTATTTTTTTTTAAATTTTTTTAATATATATTTTTAATATATAATATAATTTAACGTTTTTTTTATATTAACGTTTTTTAATATTTAAAATAAAAACTTTTTATTAACTAAAAATAAAAAGTTTAAGAAGTAGAAAAATTAGTAATAGCTAATATAAACAAGCAAATTTTAATTTTTCCAAATTTGCTTTTTTATTATAAATTTTAAAAACTAAAATTTTAATTTTATTAATAAACGTTATAATATAGAAAAAATTATAAATATATTAATAATAAAAATTTATAAAATTAATATTATATTTTAAATTTTTAAACGTTTTTAAAATTGCTAGTTATAAAATAGCTACAATTTTTTTTTATCGTTTTTATATTTAATTTAGAAATTTAATATTTAAATATTTATAAACTATATTAAATAAAATAATAAAATATAGTTTAAATTTTTTAATAATATAAATATAATATTAAAATATCTAATATATTTTTCGATATTTTAGAAAAAAATAATAATATCGTTAATATAAACTAAAATAAATTGCTAAAAATAAATTTATAATATATATTTTATTTAATATTAAAAAAAAAGCGGCAAATTTTTAAATTTTATCGTAGCAATTATAAATATTTTATAATTTTGGTAAAAAAACATAAAAGCTATTTTATATTTATATTTAAAATAAATCAGCTACTAAAAAAAACTTTTTATAATATTTATAATAATAAAAATAATTAAATTATAAAATATTATTAAAATATTTTCAATTTTTAATAATAAATATATATTATTAATAATTTTAATATTAAAACATCGTAAATCGACAATTATATAAAGTTTTTTATTTTGCTAAACTATAAAAATAAAAAAAGTTATTAAATATAAATAATTTAAAAAAAAATTTTCGACTATTTTAGTTTTTATTAAAAAATTTAAAATACTGTCTATAGTTTTGAAATTTTTTCGAAATATTAAATAAAATTTTTAACCAAAATTTAAAAACTTGGCATTTTCGACTTAATTAATTAATATTTTAATATTATTATTAAATTTATTTAATTTTTTATAAAATAGCTAGTTATATTTTTTAATAATTACTAAAATATAAATATATATATATTTTAACTAATTATTAAAAATATAAATATTAGATTTTTAAATTAGCTTTTTAAATTTTAAAAAATTAAATAAATAAAAAAAATATTTATATTTATATTTATTATTATTATTTTTGTTTTTATTTTTAAATTTATATATATTTAAAATATTATTAAATAGTATTATTTTTAGTATAATTTTTAAATTAGCTATAAAAATTTTTTGTATATTAATATATTTTATATTAAAAATTTTAAATAATATATTTATAATTTAGTTTTTATAAATCGTAATTAATAAAAAACTAAAATTAGCAAATTTATAGTTTTTGTTTTATTTTAATAATATTTTATTTTTTAATAAACTAAAAGATTTAAAAATAAAATCAAAACGAGAAACTTTTTTAATAAAATAGCTATTAATAATTAATAATATATTAAAATATCTAATTTTTAAAGCTATTTTATATTTTAGTAATATTTTATAGTTTTTTATTATTTTAATCAAAATTTCGGTTTTTTTATATAGTTTTTTTTTTTTTTTAAATTATATTATAAATTTAAATTATTTTATTTAATATATATTTAATATTTATATAAAAAAAAAATATTAAAAATTATTAAATAATAAAACTAATTAATTAAATAAAAATGCTGAATTTTAGTTTATAACTTTTTATTTTAATTTAAAAAATTAATAAACAAATCTACTATTTAAATAATTTAAAAACTTTTTTTTATTTTATTAAAAGTAAATTTTTTATTAAAGAAAATTTTTAAATATTTGCTATATATTTTATTATATAAAATATATAAAAATAAAAAAATAAAAAAAATATATATCGAAATAAATTTTATATATAATAAAAGTTTTTTAAAATATATATAATAATTTTGAAATAAAAATAGTTTTTTTATTTATATTATTATTTTTTAATAATATATATATATATTTCTTTTTTTTTTTAATATTTTAACTTTTTTTTGGAAAATAATTTTCGAAACTTAATATTTCGTAAAATATTATTTAAAATTATAAAAATAATAGATTTATTTAAAAAATTTTATAGAAATAATAATATTTTTAATATATTAGTTTTTTTGTTTAAAATAGATATAGTATATAGTTTAAAAACTATATTATTATTAATAATAAAAAAAAATATAATATTAAAAATAATATTATTATTTAAATCGAATTTAATTAATTTAGATATTTTAAAAACTAAATATATAAAATTAATTATATTATTAATAATATTATTGCTAAATTTAAGAAATTTTTATTATTTAATTAAAGCTAGTAAAACGTTTTTTTATAACGTTTGTTTTATTTTTTTTTTATAAACGAAAATTAATTATTATCGTTTTTGCTATTATTAATATTATTATTTTATTATAACTAATTATTTTAAAAATATTTAGTAAATAAAAATTGCTTATATTTATATTTTTTAAAACCTTTATTTATTAATAATTATAGTTTTAATTTTAATTTTAAATTTTTTAATATAAATATTAAACTAAAAGTTGCTATTTTTATTTTAAAAATATATATATTATTTAAGTTTTTTACTACTATTTTTATTAAATTAGTTTTTATAGCATAAATTATTATTAGTTTTAAAAAATTGCTTATTTTTAAATTTATTATTATTATAAAATTTATCGAATTTGTTATTTCGGAAAAATCGAAAATTTAGTTTTTATTTTTAAAACTATTTAAATTTTAATTAAAAAACAAAAACGATATAATTATTTTAATTTTAACGTTAATCATAATTATTTTAATTATTATAGCTATTATAATAATTACGATTATTTTAATTATTATAGTTATAATAATTATAATTATTTTTATTATTATTTTAGTAATTAAATTAATTATTACTATTTTAAAAAGTTTAATTTTTAGCAAGTTTTCTTTTTTTAAATTTTCTATTTGCTATTTTTATTTAATTTTTTAAATTTAATTACATTACTAATTATAATATTTTATATATTTTTTTAGCGATTTTTTTATAAAATTTAATTATAATATTAGTTTTGTTTTTATTTAGTTTAACTATATTTTTAAAAAAAAGATTTAAATTTTTATAAATATATCAAATTTATAAATTTTTATTATCAAAACTAATTTTAATATATAAAATAGTTTTTTTATTAATATATTAATTAATTAATATAAAATTTTTAATAGCAAAATTATAAGCTTATTTTTTAGCTTGCTTTAAAATAGTTTTCGGATTTTCGATAAATTTTTTTTTAAAATTTTTAAAAAAACTATTAAAATTATCGAATAATTTTTATTGGCAAAAAAAGTAATAATTTTTTATTATTTATAATTAAAAGAATTTTTATTTTTTAATAAATTTAAATAAAAGTTATATTTTATAGTTTTGTTTTTATAATAACTATAAAAAATTTACAAAAAATTAATATATAAAAATATTAGCTTTTTATTTTTAAAATCAAAATAATTAGGTTTATAATTATATTTATTTAAAAAAAGTTTTTTTAAATTTATTATTAAAATTCATTTTATATTAAAAGCTATTTATAAAATTAATAAATATTTATTTTAAATATTTTAAATTTATAAATTAAAATAAATAATTATAAACTTAAGCTATTTTAATTTTTTTTTTAAATTTTAATAAGCAATAAAAAAAAATTCGATATTTTTTTTAGATTTTTTAAATTATATATATAATTAAGTTAAAATATTTTTTATAATTTATTTTTTTAGTTAAAATAAAAAATATAGTAATATTTTAAATATAATTTAATATAAAATAAAATTGAGCAAATTTTTTTAAAATTTCTTTTTTTTTGTTACGACGGGAAATTTTTTTTTTTTTATAATTTTAAATATAAAATAAAATATAAAAAAAGATAAATTTATTAGCAGTTTTTTAACTAAATATAGATATAATTTATTAAATAGTTTTTCTAATTTTATAATATTAACTAGTAATAAAATTTTAACTATTTTTAAAAATAAATTTAGTATTAATTATAATATATTAAACTCGAAAAATTAATAAATTTAAAAATTAGCTAATTAATATAATATTATATATATTTAATAAAATATTAAATATATTATTAAAATAGGAAAAAAATAACTAGAATAAATTAAAAAAAAGCAGATTTTTATAAATATAAAATAAATTAAATTAATTTTTTTAGTAATTTTAAATAAATATAATAAATTAAAAATAAAACTATAAAATAAACAAAAAAAAAAGCTATAAAAAAATCTAAAAATAGAATTAGTTTTTTTAATTAAATTTAAAATAATTAAAAAATAGTTTTTTTAAACTAAATTTAATAATATTAATATATTAAAAATTAATACTAATAAATTAAAGCTAAAAATTATATTAATATAGAAAATTAAACTAATATAAAAAATTAAATTAATATAATTTTTTAACTTAATATTAAAAAAAAATTTATATAAATAAAATAGCTAAATTTAGCTAGTTTTTTGATTATAAATAATTTAGTTTTAATAATTAAATAAATTAATATTTTTTATTTAAGTAGTTTTTATTTAAAATATTTTTATTAAGCAAATTTTAAAAAAATAGCTATTTAATAAAAAATAAAAACTTAAACTACGTAAAAATAATTATTAATATTATTTATTTAAAATAAAAAAAAAGTTAATATTAAAGCTAAAATAAAAACTAGTTTTTTTTTTCGTATATTAAATTAGTATATAAATTACCGTAATTTTTATAATTTATTATTAAAAATTATTAAAAAAATTGCCGAAAAAGTTTAAAATTATTACTAATTTTTTTAAAAAATTTTGATAAAAAAATTTTTAGGTTTAATTTTAAAAAAATAAAATAAATTCTAGTAATATTTAAATAATAACGATTATAAAAAAAAAACAATATAAAATTAAGTTTATTTAATAATAAAATTAAAAAAAAAAAAACTAGCTAATAATAATTATTAAAATAAATTTTAATTTTAATATTAATTTAAATATAATAAAAATTTAAATTGTTATAATATTTGTTTTTTAGCTTAAATTTTTTTAAAATTACGAGTTAAATTAAATATAAATTTTTTTATACGTTTTTAAGCCATTTATTTTTCTTTTTTTTAGCTATAAAATAGCTAAATAAATAAGAAAAATAAAAAAAAATAAATAGTTAATATTTAAAAACTAATTTAATATATCGATATTAATAAAATTAAATAAAACTTATTTTTATTTAAAAATAGGCAAAAATAATATATATATATATTAATTAATATTTATTAATTAAATAATTAAATTTTATTAATTTAAATATTTAATATATATTAAAAGTAAAAAATTTAATAATTAATCAAAATTAAGCTAATTTACTTTTAGTAGTATTAAAGCTTAAATTGGTTTATATTTAAAAATAATATTTTCGAATTTCTTCTAATTTTAGCTTTAAATAATTAATTAATAATAAAACGGTTAAAAATATTTTATTAATAATTACTAGTTATTATATAATAATAATTAATTATATAGTTTTATAAAGTATAACTTTAAAAACGAAATAATATTAAAACCTATATTTTAAATAAAACTAATCTAATATATCATTTATATATCTAAATAAAAGGTTTAAAGTAGAAAAGTAAATATTAGAGGTAGATATAGCCCCAGGGTAGCTTAGTCAGCAGTATAGAAGACCCACATGACAATCCAATAACATTGTACTATAAAAGCGAATCGAGGGACTTTATGAAACCAATCCGTCTTGGATATCAGTTGACGAGCTGCACTTCATCCTATTTATCTTCATAATGAAAAGCATACTTCAAACACCAACAAGGTCGGAACCTGGATGGGCCGAGTTTCTGAAATCAGGTCCGAGATGAGGGCTCAACACAACCAACACCACTCAAGGGTAAGGTGGGCGAGCCCTTGAATGGCTCTATAAACTGGAAAATCAATGAATTCTTGTAACTTGAACACTTGTACATAGAATTAATATACAAAAAAGCTCAACGCGAAACTGAATTATAGACTCCTTGGTGGTTAATTACTCTAGGTCTGCCACCTTGCTAAGGCTAAGCTAACTATTCTGAAAATGCAACGCACTATGATTATGTAATCACTACCCCTATTTCATTTCATTGCCTTGTTCAGCCCCTACTTTCCGCCTCGGTGGCCAAGGCACTCAGATCATCAGCTTCTTTGAGGTGGGCTCTGCAGTGCGGACTGGTAGAGACTCACTGAGCCCTCTGCTAGCATTTGAAACGAGAGTGTCCTCGTAGACTCGCAGAGCTTGAACAACATACCGCTATCAGATGACGGCATACTCTCACCCTTATCAAAAGCGTGATAAACCTTGCTCGCCGGGGTACGCCTTGTTTGCGGCCATATCGACCTGCGGAGTATCCTTTTGCAGCCCAATTTCTCCAGCCCGAAGCCCCCTGCTGGCCTTATAAGCTCGCCTTATCTAGTGCAGGACTTCATGCGACACCTCTTCCAGTGGAAGTGAACCACCGGTGGGTCGGAGGGTCTGATTATGAACTACGTGCTTGTTCGGAGAAAGTGTTGCCCTTCGTAAACCCTGGGACCCTCAACAAGTTTTCACTTAGTTAGAGGAAGAAATGACACATTGCAAAGTTGGCAGGACGGCGACCAAGGGAGACATACCTGCGCTAACCCCGCCGGCAGGGATCAGTCAAGCGCCTACTCTCAGGCCAATACCTGGAGTTACTAGTGGTCGCGTACCACTCTAAACGTGCAACATCCAACCTGCATCAATCAAGTTAAGCCTAGATACGTTGCATCCAATGCCGAAGGTGCGTGCGTGCTCATGGCGACATTGTGCACCAGCGCTGTACGAAGTGAGCTCCTTCTAGCTTTGCTTTTGAGACATTCGGCCTCTCTCTTCGCGGGGTAAGACAGCACTTGGCACGTGCGCACCGCCACTGACGCGCTGAATTTGTGGCTTCCACAGGGAGTTGATCGTGCTGAATCAATCATCTCGCGTGACGTGCTTTGCATTTCCTCTTAACGCGCTCAACCCACCGCTTTTAAGCAAATATGAGCATCGCATCATGGCCATGCCTCGCATCCATGCAATGCGCGCTCTCGCATGGGGCGCCACCGGAATCAACGTAATCATCTTCGCCAAATGGCATCTGAACGATCTGCCGGCTTCTGTGCCCGGGGATCCAAGGACTCTACAACGGCGCATGGCTGTCGCGAAACACCGGCAGTACATGTACGATAACTACACACTCTCGAAAAGGAATATTGATGAGGGTCGCTGGAAAACTATGATTACATCAGCCTTCAGCCATCGGGACGTCGGCCATCTTCTCGTCAACATGTTCATGCTTCACCAGGCCACCCAGATCGCCACTTTCGTCGGCATGGGCCCCTTGCGCTGGAGCATGCTGGCCCTTGGCTCCGCTGTTGGTGGCTCACTGGGGTCTTTGTATGATAGTGCGGAGATGGCGAAGCTAGGTGAGCGCGATGCCCCCGGCTTAGGTGCCAGCGGCATGGTGCAGGTAAGCATTCGGTGCTATCCATTCCTCAAATGAGCGATCTTGGTACTCTTGAGACATGACAGGAGCGTGTCTTAGAGACTTTCAACTAGCTGAAAGTGTAATTACTGACTGCGAATCCTCAATAGGGCATGCTGGTAGCCACCGTGCGAGCTGCCCCTTATTTACCCATGCACGTCTTTTTCATACCCGTCGCTATATCGTATCGGACAGTTGTCTTGGGCTTCATAGCCTATGACATGGTACGTACTATGCTCTCTTGCTTGTTCATTCCCGCTTGTGTATGAAAGGAGCTCTTAGTAAGAAACTGATGCTGACGATCACTTAGTATGTGCACCCCGTTCGACTGGGTTTGCCGTTGAAGGCACCAAACCATGTCTTCTAATATGAAATTATGGTGCTCTTAGCTAATACATGTGGATCTCAGGTATAACCTTGCACAGCAGAGAGCAGCAGGGCAGCGCAAAAAGAGTTGGATGACTGGCTCATTTGTAGGGTATGCAGCCCATCTCGGAGGCGCCGCATTCGGGTTCCTGTTCTACTCGTTGGCTTTTAGACGAGGAAGGATGCCGCCATTTGGACGTCGATAATCGCGTCTAGCTCCCATACTCATTGAACCGACTAGACGCATAGAGATAGTTTCAGCTGAACTATTTCTCAGCCAAGAGCGCACTGATAGAGCTGGGCGAGGCTAGACTGTTGCGACCTCCCAATCGTTCAGACATCTGAAGTCACGCAGAATACTCTTCTCCTACCAACGATACGAGCAACAAGTCTAGAGTTGTGTTAAGGATTTCGAAGTATAATTATCATGAGTGTACAATAGAAGGTTATAAAGAGTGTGCAACAAAGGAGGTTTTTCAATTTCAATCTTCATTTTCAATTAAAAAACCTTTGGCCTTAAATCTCGGACTGCGAGAAGGGGTGGATAAGATGGAGAGCTTCTGGCTATCTATCCCCTTGGCCCCTTACCTGCATGCCCCCAAACTCTGCAGGGCAAAGGGTGCAGATAGGGCACTCATACGAAATATATTTACCCACAAGAACAGCAATCGAGATCAGTTTTCCGGTGAACAAAGATGATTCTTCTGCAGAGGTGAAAAGCCGCAAGATATAGTGTCAAGTCTAGCATGACGTAGCTGTGAGCCATTCCACTTACGCACGAAGTAGCCCTTACTTTATGTACGGATCTCCAAACCTGCTACTCGTTCATCATGTATCTCCTCTCTCCCATACAGTTCGTTCTTCAACTTCCCAGATATCACGTTCTTTTCCCCTCCTATTTCCTTTTCTGTAAATCTTGTCTTAAACACTCCCCTTTGCTTCACCCGAAACATAGCCAAAATATTATCAACAGTATACAGTTCGCTAGCAGCGCCCTTGTTGTCGGGGTAGCTTCACTTTACTCATTCATCTCATTTAGCCTCATGGATCTGAGCGAGTGCACTAACTTTCACCGTATATGATACAGTCAGGCAGAGGAATTGGTAGAGAGGCGGCATCTTCTCTTGCCGAGCTAGTGCCGGAGTAGTCGTTACAAGTCTACAGACTGGCGAATGACTTTACCCATTCTTGCGATCGTCACTCTTAGTGTCTTGGAGGAGGATATTGGAGTTGTAAACACGTGCCCCTGTTCACGCATCCCAATGTAGGTAGACAAAGCAGATTTGTAGCCAATCACCATATATACTTGACTCGCTTGAAATTCGCTTCTGGGCCCCCGCCATCAGCTCATGTCGGGAAACAGAAACTTCTTATAACGGTGCATATGTCGCCAGTATTGAGCTGAACTGGACCGATTAAGTAATCATTGAGGTATATCCACTCCTGTAAGGAATCAGCTGTTGCTTTTTTCCCGGTTGTGACATCATGTTTCGAACTAGACCGGACCACTATTAGGCATTCAAAGCTTTTATATACCGGTTTTCCCCTATCGATGCCCAATCTATGCCGTGTTGACTACTATCGGGTGTCAGTTAATTTTGAAAGTTTCACCCCGCATCGGCTCGCTCGCTGACTATTTCGTATTGAAGACACTCGAGATGGGTGAACATTGTGTGCTGTACGTTTAGGGCGGTACTAAAATATCCCAAATCGGTTTGCTATCGATTTGTGAAGGAAATCGTCACGTACCTTGCCTGTTCCGCAGGAGCTGAAACCAACATATCCTGTCGAAGGTCACTGAAGAGCTGATAAATGGCTCCTTCCGGAAATGGTTTACAATGCGTGAGGTGGACAATTCGTTGAGAAGAATTCTCCTCGCGGGGATCACTCCAATGAATCAACATGACGTTTACTCAAGGACTGATTACCAAGTTGCTCTCTTTCTCGCTGATTGAATACATTGTATAAGGACGCAGAACTCCCTTCCCACAATGAGCAAGTCTTTCAAGGCATTCATCTCAAAGCTATCTACCATCTGACCTCACGATACAAGACGAGAGCAACGGAGCATACGGAACAGGAAGCTACGCTATCCTTCACTGGAAGCAGTACCATCCTCCTACACACATCCAACCCAGTAGAAGCTAAGGAGGAAATTGTGCAACTAGGTGGGCACGTTACGTTGCGACTGACCCCCACGATCCTCGTTGCCATCCTCCCAGGCGAGGAGGACAAAAGGAACTGAGACTTTCGACCCCTAAAATCCCGGACGAGTTCGACGAGAACTCACAGCTCGCGGTGGACGCATGGCGCAAGCGCCTTGAGCATGTTCCCCTCGACAAAGAAAAGGAGACGGCCGGGCTTCCGTGGGACGAGCCTGGGTACGACGCCCCCAAGAAATTTAGCAACAGTGAGGTCGCTACCTCGGTGGTGGATGACGGGATGCTATTGCTGCCACACATGCAGAAAACGGAGATGAGAGTAATACCGCAATTCCAGAGTCAGCTGTTGTCAATACTAATAGCCAGTCGCCCAACAACGACATGCTGACAGGCGACGCCGTCGTTGGGCTGCTCATAGTCTCAAGCGATGGTAGTCTTTCGATGTCCCCTGATGACCAAAGTACCATCATCTGGCATTTAGCAGAGGGGTCTAGTTACGTCGCTGGCTTGGAGCCCGCTGCCGATGTCACCTTCATTTTCGACACAAAGATCGTCACGATTCCTGGCGACAAGCAGGTGCCAAAGGTGTCGATGGGGGATGGGCTTGCCGGTGCCACGTTCAGTGGCAGCTTATACAGGTTTTTTCAGGGGAAAGGCGGCTCTTCTTCACAGCTCTGCTACAGCCGCTACGATGGCACGAAGTGGTACGATGAACAAGTTGTCCCGTCGGCATCCACCGGCGCTGCGATGGCCGCCGTTGAATACAACAACGAGCTGCTCTGCTTTCATCATGGCGGCGCGTCGTCCACCAAGAACCAAATCTGGTTCAACCGGCTCGACAGCAAAGGCAGCTGGAAGGGCGAGGTACAAGCCCCCGGGTCAACGACAGATGCAGATGTCTCGGTTGTCGTTTACCAGAAGCTTCTCTACCTCTTCCATTAAGGCAGCGGGACTGACAAAGCGACTATATCTAGAATATTGTAAGGCATTACTGGCTTTCTTATCTCTCTGTTCAATGTCTCGAGAGTTTGTGTCTGCCGCATCACTTTACCTGCTATAGTATTTGCTGACTCTTTGAACTGTAGTGGGATGGCAGCAAATGGGCCTGAGACAAGAAGGTTACCGGCTCGACAATGGACTCGGGTCTGTCGGTTGTCGTGAACAACAATTGTCTCTATTGCTTCTACCGGTGAGCACACTTATTTTCCTTCTTTTGTGCTCCGGGAAGAGCCCAAAACATGTCCCGGGAGTCTCGGACTTACCCAAGAGAGTAGCGACTGACTCCCGTTGTTGCAGTGGCGCTAGAGCACAGAGCTCTTACATCTATTATAACTACCTCAAGGGATCAACCTAGGTCGACGGTGCTAAAGTCGACGGCACAGCCACTACTTCGGCCCCTTCCGTGGCGGCCCGGAATAACTACATACACCTATTTTTTCGCGGCGACAAGTCCGCTTCATGCAAGTCTGCGGTTAAACCTTTGCAACACGAAAAATAAATGGACCGGCGACCATCAAGTCGGCGGCGCTACGATAACGGGACCCCCGGTGGCGGTTTCGTTCAAAGATCAGGTTGTGTGTCAGCATCAGGGCGGTGAAAAAGGTACAGGCCAGATGTGGCGGCGACTCTTCGACAACATACAATTCACCACAAATAAATCGTTTATACTTGAGAGCATATACCACAACCCGGTGCTCAAACAGCTCGGGTACAGTCAGACTTCCGGCGGGGTGAAGCAGTACGCCGGTGACCTCTGCGCGAAGCACAAGACGGCTCGAGGTTACAACGTTTTCATTCACAAATTCCCGAATGGATGGTTCACGTATGAATACGACAGTCTATTGCATATCAGTTATTACGGCGATGGCTGGGACACGGAGAACCTGAACAGCATATTCGCCCACGAGTCAAGCCACGTATTCCGGGCCATGGATGAGTACGGAAGCTGCGGCTGCGGCGGACGCGGCAAATATAAAGTAAAGAACGGGAATTGCAAAAACTGCACAAAGAACCAGGAGAAGTGCCTCATGGTCAACAACGCACTACAGATGTGCGACTGGTCTAAGGGCCAGCTCGGATGGATTCCCCGGCAGGGGTTGTACACCTTCTATAAAGGCAACGATGGCGATAGCACCACGCTACGATACCGTGTCTTCGATGGTGTGAAGTGGTGGACGAACCGAAAGGTCCCATACACCACGCTGTCCGGGAACCTGGCTTGTAGAGTACCAAGGAAAGATCTACTGCTTCCACGTGGCCAGTGACAAGACGGACGAGTTAAACTACAACGTTTTCGACGGCGGTAATTGGGCCAGCGATGTTGCGGTCCCGCAGACGGGAATATCAACTGGACCTTGTGCCGTGGTTAATGGAAACAAGATCTACTGCTTCCATCAGGGCGCCAATAATGACCAACAACTGTGGTACAATGTCTTGGATGGCAAGTCCTGGGCAGGAAACAAGCTGGTCAGCAAGGGTGCCATGATGTCTGGTGGGCCGTCGGTCGTCTTCTCCAACAACAAAATATTTTGCTTCCATCAAGGCGCAAACAACGACAACAGTATGTGGTATAGCGTCTTTGACGGGAAGTCCTGGAGAGCAATGTCGCAGTCTCTAAGACGGGTTTATCCGAAGCGCCGTCGGCCGTTGTATAAGACAAAGATCTACGTCTTCCACCAGGGGAGTCATTACAGCAACTCATTACGCTACAATATCTTCGATGGAACCAACTGGGCCGGCGATAACGCCGTGCCGAGCACTATCTTGACCGGAGCACCTTCGGCCATGGTTTACGGCGCGAATCTCTACTGCATGTACTCGGGAAGGGGAAATAGGAGCGGCCAGCTATATTACAATGTTTTCACCGGTTCTTCCTGGGTTGGTAGTAAGAACGTCAGTGGTCAGGCGGAAATGTCAGCTAGCCCTGTCGGGCATTTGTATCTTTCTCGTGAGATTGCCTTCTAAACTACCGTATGACGCGGGGGTAGCTGAAGAATGTTTTGAGGAGGAAATCGATGCTAAAAATCAAGTCTACAGAGTATTTCCGTCTGAATCGAGCTTCATGAATGCCATTATTTAACTATATCCTATCTTTAAATGTCTACTTAGGAAACACTATAAACTCCCAAGAAGCTGCCTAAAACGGGGTTATGTCTCAATTTATCACCTTGTTTCATTTAGTCATTTATCCCTCGACATGATTTTCAACTGGATGTCAAGTGCGTTTGGTAGAACGGTAAATCTCAAGTTTGAGGCTGCTCTCATGCAGCTACTTACACAGTGATAAGAAGTAAAGTATATTATTATATACATCACATGGCTTTGAAAACATTGAGTTAAGTCTACTCTGCATGAATTTCGAATTGATGACATACTTTCATACCTAAAGCTTCGGTCAAGCATTAGATAGCAGTAGGACTGTTGCTTCTTAAGTCGCCTGAAAAAATTCAATGATGGGAAACCGGGAAGAGTTTGGTTTCGAGCTTACATACAGGATCGCAGATTGCAGAGGGGAGCAAACATGTGTGTTAAATCAATAGCGCCTCCAGAAAGAGCCTATAACAGAGCTTAGGAAAGAATTTAGGAAATTATTGCCAAGTTCTCACGTTAGAGAGTTTGATTTTCCGACCCTATTCAGTAACCAACACTTTCAAAGAGATTGAGAAACAGAAAAGAGATATTCTAGAAAAGCCTAAAAAAAAATGAAGATTAGGAGAATAAAAGATGCTACCTAGCAAAGTAGTAAGAGGAGAAAAGAGATAGAGAAAATTTAAGAATAAAGCTCAAAATGAAATGGAGAATAAAGTCGAGGCATACTGCGAGAGAGAAGACTTCTAGTGCTAGTGAAGAGAGCAAAAGCAGCCAAGTGCAGTTTTTGTCCAGAGAATTGAAGGCACATAGACAACGTCGTCGAGAGGCCACTCTAAGTTGCAACGTTGATTGAACAGGGAAAGCAGCGGTCGAGGCCTAATCACGAGAGTGATGGATTGTGGGTTTAACCTGCGATTCATAGAGCAAGATTCGCTCGGATTCTTTCAGCCACTTCCATATTGGCATCCTGGCTCAGTTTTGATAAGAATCCTTCAATATCTTTCAACTTAGCAGTACTTGGTGCTACTCCCTGGTCAAGGAAGAAGTCGATCAGAACCAGAACTTTCCATTCCTCTGCATGCTCCCTCATGTCCAGCACAGGACCTGGACGCTTCAATAACTCTTCGAAATAATTTCCCTCTTCTTCGGACAAATAATAGTCTCTAGTTTCAAGAGATTCCCCCTCGGACAGTCTTTTTCTTTTGAGAATTCCTTGCATGCTTTTGAAAAGATTCGAGTTAGGGTATCTTTTCCATTCAGAATTAAATGACCGTTCAATTCCCCCGGAATTTTCGAATTTTTCGTCGACATAGGGTTTCAAGAGGTAGTCATCGAAAGTCCTTTTCAACAGCTCCTGTTCGGGCTTGTATTTGTCAAATAAACCCTTAAAGGTTTCGGGAAGTTGTCGCCAACAAGCTAAATTGAGCGAATCTCCGAGTCTTTGTTTATCCATTTGGACCAAATCCTTGGACAGGAGATACGAGGCTGCCTCGTCCCGGCAAAATCTGAGTGCCATATCGAATGCATCCACACAACGATCTTCCCTCCTGCGAGTTGACTCAGTTCCTAATAGATCTCGATGAGATTGACAGTTGCGGTGTCCAAGGAAAGGGCTCAAGATGCGGCGCTGTTCTTTGGATAATGTATGAAAGCAAGTCTGCCACCTACGGAAGAGATCACCCCATCCGTCGTAAAAGTGGCAAAGAAGACCCCTGAAATCGTAACCTTTAGGCATTTTCTCGACGAGTATAGTAAGGTAGTCCGTCTTCCCACAGGCGGCAGCGTAATGCATGGGAGGGAAAAAGCCTTCTCGTCTATCTGGATCCAACTCCGAATATTTTCCAGCGAGGAAATTTTCAATCGAACCACAATCTTCTATATACATTTCCGTCACAGCCTGGAACGAGAAGTTGTGCATTATCTCGTCTGGATTGGAGATGTAGAGGATGACGAAGAAGAGAATAGGTTGGCCGAATTCAGGCATCATGTCGCTAAATCATTTCTTTAATGGTCTGTAAATCCCCTTTAGGGTGTCCACGACATATCTCAAGTCTTGCTCCAAATCTTGAAAATCCCTTTTTATCGACTAGGAGAGAACAAAAAAATTCTTGATAGTTTTGATTTCGTTGAATTTGGGGCGTAAGACATTGACGAAGACATTATTCGGGATATTTGCGGCAATTTGGACTGCCTTGTCGATCTCCAGTTGTCTTTTTTCGGCCATCTTGAATGTTGGAGCTTCTGTCCGGGAACGTTATAAGAATCTTTGCCCTGCTATGTCCCGTTTTGGAGTTTCTAAGGTTTATATAGACAGATCGACGTTCAAAGATCTCTCACTTTAGCTAGCACTCATCGATATGATTTAAAGTGAGGAATGCATGAGGAATCAAAGAAATCATTTGTTGTGGTGTGGTTGTTGGCTGGGATACCCTCACTTGACAAGTGGTATGGGACAGTTCTTTGTCTGAAAGCTCGGACCTTATCTCCACACCACCTACACAAGCTTAAGCGAGGAAATCTGGCATTCCAATGTTCCTTTGAGGCTTTGTTTGGAAGAACTGGCGCGAGTTTCAAATTAATGATTTGTTACCAATATCCTCCAATGCATTCCGCTACCCTGGCAAGCAACATGCCACGCAGCTAACACCGCTCAAACTTCTTCGATCCGCGACCGCTTTCGGCGCTCAAGAACTGGGAGAAACAAGATAAACTTCATATTCAGGAATTTGGGAACATTTCTTGATCATCAATTCCTTTTCAGTCCGGAATATACCAGAATCTAACCACCCAGTTTACAACCCGTGACGCGAAGAACATTCCAATGACAAGGAAGCTAAAACACATACACCAACAGCTTATCATCGTGCGACTGTTGACTCACTTCAACTTATCCTTCTTTTGTCTTCCACGATATGGGATATGTCAGCTACTCTCCATGTCATGCATCAATGAGATATGGAGCTGCCACATGACCCTTGCATCCAGACTGACTACTCGTTCCCTCTCCCACCATAGATCCTTCGACCAAAGAAAAGCACATGGCATTTGTTTAACGCTAGCTCGCCATTTGAACTCAACTCTATCATTACGTTCAGAGCCCAGGGGTCGCTCGACTTCATGTTGGCGCGGCAATGTCGCTGGCACCCAATGTGGACATCAACGGCAGCTCTGTTTATGACAAGACGCATCATCTAGGCGATGAATAGCATATCGCGACACCATAATGAGACATCACAGTAAAATGATAAATATAAGAGCCACTTTCGGTAACGAAACGTGTCGCTGATTAATTCTTCCGTTTCTGCAAGATCAAACTATCAGTAAGTTGTGCAATCAGACCTCCATCGCCATTGTCGAGAAGGTTTTACATATTCCTCCGTTCATGCACCGTCAGAAGATAACGCACACGCCGTTTTCTTTCATCTTCTCAAACCTAAGACCCCTTCTCATCAGCACAGATGTTCTGTGCTCTTATGTCGATAGTGCACCTCAGGGCTGGCCCGCACAATTGGAAAAGGGTTGCCCGACCTCAATTCACATACGATTCCACTACGCTCTATCACTTTAATCCGTCTCCTTCAACCAGCTTACAAGAACCAAGAGTCGTGGTATACTGTTACACTACTGTCAGTCATGTCCTAAACACTTCGCACCTGGTATACCATGCCGCCACGAGACAGATCAGTAATACGCATCACAGAGTGTTCCCGTCGTGTGCATTGTTGGATATAGCCGATGTGAGCGCACTTTACGCTATTGAAATTAGGATCTACTGAGATAGGTCAGAGCGAGCCTATGACTCACGTGGGCCTGGCATGTGAGAGCTGTATAAACTGTGACTGTTAGGTATGTAGGCAGAGAGATGCAGGAGTATACCTAGACAAGCAAGTGGTTGCCCGCCAAGAACGAGCTGTTCGCACCTTTTAATTATGAACACAGCTTCCCATCTTAGTACAGGTGTTTGGGTGGCCTACGTGACCTCATCTCATTGTCCTTCAAAATACCACGCATCGGTTCACACTGTCCAGTCCGCATACACCAAGATATACAGGACGATGTATAAATCGCATAATGAATCAAGTACATACTCAATAGACCGTAATAAACCATTAAAGGTAGCCAATCAACAGGGCAGCTCACGCTGCAATCAGTAGGCGGGCTGTCACTGCTCTCCGCAGACTACAAGTAGCCTACCAACTCACACACCGACCCACCACTGCTCCTCCCACACACACCAAAACAAACAAACACACCCGCACCCACACATCTCAATCTGAATCCTTCACACACTCACATACTCCACGCACTTGCTCTTGCATCCCGTAATCTGCGATCCCCAAACCCAATTCCTACTACCTCATACTTCACTTTTCACCTGACTCCCACTTGTCAATCAATCAAGATGATCTGCCTAGGCATTACCCTCCTCATCCTCCTTGGACCCTACCTCGCCCACCTCCTCCCCCTCGGTGTCCTCGCAGCCCCTGCCAGTGACGGTACTGTCACCATCACCGTCCAGGACAGCAGCGTCAACGTGCAGCCCTTCTGGCTCAACTACATCGAGCTGTACACCAAGACGAATGCTGAGGTGCGCCGTCAGGCGGGCGGCATGGTGATCCAGGAGGACCCCAATGACTTCTACGGCTGCAATGATCAGACCTGGCAGACTTTGATCTGGCCTATGTCTGGTGTGAGTTTTTCTCCCTTTCTCTATTGCCCTTAATGACGTTCTCTCTTTGTGTTTTATCTCTCCTGCCCTTCTTCCCCCTCTCCTTCCTACCCTGTATTGGATTATTTTCCCCACTCCCGTACCCCTTATTTTCACATCTACCCGAGACTCAGACATGCTCGCTTGCGCCTACCCACGCAATATCTGGCATGGCTTTAATAACGGTTTGATGACTGACAACACAATATTTCCTCATATATACAGGACGTCAGCGGCAACAAGTACGGCATGCGCGTCTCACCCAACAAGGACATCGGAGGCCCTCTCTACTATGACCCTCTCGATCAAGTCGAGCTCAACACCAACTACGACTACGTTGGTCATCAGAGTAAGTTTTCTCTCTTTCTTTCCTCTCCAATAAACTGTCTCCAACAAGTGCCCGGCCCGACCCCCCCTTCTACTATCAATGATCCGCAAAATTACTATTATGTTATTCCTCTTGACTAACAAAAGATCGCCTCTCTTGCAGCTTTCTACGCCGATCGCAATGGCGGTCTCTACCCCACCTCTGGAGATGCTGATGGCAACTGCATCGGTAAGTTTTCTTTCCTCCCCCATGTCCCCAACCACCGCTCCTTACCCACAAGTTACCAGGTAACTAACAACCATTACTCTTGTTTCCCTTGCAGTCAACCGCACCTACAGCGTTACGGACATGACCTGCACAGTCGGCGGCATGTACTTCGAGGCCTCGATCTCGTCGATGCTCTACTGCACGCCCGTCTAGGAAGACGCCCGACTCCGCTCACGGGACAGATACAGTAGTCATCGTTATGGTGGCGGTAGTGTTTGTCTCGTGGGCCTGCTCTTGTCTTTCTCCGGAAACGAAAGGATGGAGGACGTTGCGCATTACATCTTCCAGAAGATTGCAAACGAGATGTTTCTCCTGCTACTGATTTCCATTTTCACGGCGACTTTTACCACGGGCGTTGTCGTTCTTAGTTTGCTTATACATGAGGTATGAGTGTACGAGTGCGTGGGGGAGTGTGGTCTTTCCTTGTTACTGCTGTTCCTGAATGAATGATCATTAGATGTACGGACGTACGGACAGGCGAACGGTGAAGCAAATACTGGCAGAAATCCCTTTGCCGAGCCCGCCGCATCCTAGCTTGTCCCGTCCATGGTTCTATGATAGCTAGTCAGTCCAAGCAGAATACTGAAATAGCTAAATTTTCTCGCCGCTTAGAGGGATAATCCTTATTTCTTGACCTTATGATCGTGAATGACGGTCAGAGTTCGAAGAAAGATCGCCGTGTTTCCAGCCTCATAAGGTGTGCATCTTCGGACCCTCTCTGTCAATGGATTTTGTGTGAGGTCGTCACCCAAACTTTGAATTCTCTAATGTGTTCTCTAGAGAGGTCGGATTGATAGTCGTGAGTGATCTGCCACGGCGTTTTGCCCTTGAGAAGTCACGAAGTCGAGCAATTTCACCACCAGAGAGCGTTTTGTTTAGCATACAGCCACAATCCGGGTGGAACATAGGTATTGGTGATGACAGATATAGCCGTTGAGTCTTTGGTGAGTGTTGCAAAATTGGCGATCGAAATCAGTTGTCAAGGATAGGTGATCAGTGCTGGAAACATCATGAGCAGTCCAGTCAAACACTTGCTCAGACACAAGTACAATCACGAGACCCACGGATCGAACAAACACGCACCAAACCCAGAAAGCCGGAAGGGGAAAATCATCATAGAATTCAAGGGAAAAATCAATTCATCAACATACGGACAAATTCCAGTCCATCAATGCAGCCAGTTTCTCTTTGTATCCCCGGGCCGCAGAGTTCTCATCCCTCTCTATCGAAAAGACCACACCTCTTTTGCAATGCAAGCGGCAGATATAGTTAATAGTAATAGTACAGAGCTCCAACCGGTTTTGGTGGTGAGGTGAGAGTAGTTGGTTCCAATTCTTCGGGTTGCTGACATGAAATCATGGGATTTATATTACATGGGATGGGACGAACAGACGGATGCGATATGTCTTGCATTGTTGTCGTGCGCCGCTGTAATGGGAAGACTCGACAGGCTTGGCAGAATGTCGTTGACCGATATTAGAGGTTATAGGATGTGATGTACAAGGTGTGGAATGGGTTGGGTGAGCCAGGTTTGCGATGAGTCATAAGCGTAGCGTGTCGGCAACAGCCCGCTTACAGGGCAGCCTTGGTCTCGGGGCCGAGCGCATTGCCAACCTGCTGAGCAGTTGACGAGCCATCGTTACCAGCGGTAAGGAGCTGTTCAGATTCAAGTCAGTCAAACCATACATCATGCGCAGTAGGGGGACCATAGTCGGTGAACATACATCACCACCCATCTCACGCATCTTCATCTCCTTCTCCATCTCAAGTACCTGCATCTCCTCGCTCCAGGCCAGTGACCAGGGGATACCGAGCAATAGAGCGGAGCTGCTGATTACCCAGAGGGCCTTGCCGCTAAAGGAGAGTGTGCTGAAGACGGCGTTGCTGGCTGTTGTGGCAGCGTTCGTGATGGCTAAGCGGGTTGAAAGAGGCACCATGTCACGCAGAGCGTATAAGCGCTCTCCTAGGGTCTCGTCGGTTGGGTCGTAGTCGGAGTCTTCTGAGATCTCGGAGTCTTAAAGCGGTGTGGAAAGCAGGTTAGCCGGTTTGCGCCTGATATCGGATATGATCATAAAGACAGAGGCAACCCTATGTGGAATGTGACAGCCTCAAGGGCCCAAAGATGTCGCGTTTGAAGGAAAGGACATACCGGTGTCTGTGTAATCGGCATCATCCTCCTCCGGCCCAGGCTGGCCCTCTTGGAAGTGCTCATCAACGATCTCCTGAAGCTGGACCATTGTCGCACGTGTGATTTGAGATTTCGATATAGAGAATGAAAGACTTTATTGGGTCGATGGCGGACGTAGGTACACGGTGTTGTCGAGGAAGAAGGATGGATGAAGATTTCTGGTTGATAGCAACGACCCGGAAAAGAAAGAGCCTGTAACCTTTTTCCCAGAAAATTCAACATCGCTCCATCTCAAGGAGGATTAGCGCGCCGAGATGAGTGGCCCGTGCAGCTCACCTTCCGGGTAGGCCTAGCGAACTTGGCAACTCCTGACTGACATAGACCCCTTCAAGACCCCTGTCCATCCCTGGTTTCCTTTCACGTGCAACTCTTAACACCAACAGGGTCTCTGTACTATACAACGAAAACAGCTCAAAAGACCTGGGTGCGCACAGATACCTGGTAACTTACGACACTGTTCCCCAAAAAGCCATCAGATAGCCCAAGATCATCAATACATTTCAATATTACTTGATCTATCTCTCATCGAAGAACACGGGCACCTAGCTCCTTTGGTGTTGATGAAAGCTATTGGCAGTAAGCAACAGATGTCAAGGGGAAACAGCTCTGCAGAGGAGTTGCAGGTGTCGCAGTATTGGTGATGCGTCATATAAGACAGCCGCGATACGGTTCGAGATGCTGATGTGCACTGCCTCTCGTGACCATGTGGCAGATTCGTGTAAAAGATTGCTGGGATGAGATGCGGACTCAAATTCATGTAGATTGATGATGTTGATAGCGGCGTGCAGAATAAAATACAGACTGTGTATGGTACCTAGGTCACCATCAGATGATGCTGGGTTCCTACTGCTACTTGTCTTCTCGTCCAAGAGAACATACATTTTGAGGAATTAACAGCATCAAGTTATGTCCAATGGGACCAAAAGCGGCAGATGATAGCTTCCAAGGACATGCACACCAATGCGAGTTCTCAAATCCAGAAAATCCGGTATTTCCCATTCACGAATTCCGCTGTGGCCCATCTCTAGCCGTTTCAAAAGCTTTCGGGGCAAGAGCGTGCATACCTCTACCCTTGTTTTGAATGTACCTTCCGCAATACTCGCATCTAGGCAGGCGCTGTCAGGTGACAATCAAAGGTACCAAAGTGCACAGTAGTACATGCAAGTGTGTACCTTCCTTTCAATACTCTCTAGTCTCAGCGCCCTTCACCCACCAACATCATTGTGTACAAAAGGCTCTTCTCGTTCACTTCTGCGCATCAGCAAGCTTTTCATCCTACACACCTTGACTCTAATCCTGGATCATTCACCTTCAACTGGAGCTTCGGCATCTAAGCTATTGATGAGCACCTACGCCATCTCACTTGGGTCTCTACCCCGTATCAACCAATCGTATCCTGCCTGCCATTGTCAAGATCCTGCCGAGTCAACACTCTTGAGGGTACACACCTATCCCTGAATCTGGGGTAGACCATACACTCAAATTGCCTCTAACAGCCCTTGCAGCGGCCATGGACGACGATCAACAGCACGGGCCAGGCCCAATTGGTAAACTGCCCACTGAGATTATGACCAAGGTTCTTTCGTGTCTGCCTGATGTGGCCTCATTGAAATCTGCACTGGTCTCGTCTCCCATCATTTTCCGTCCATGCTGGGATCAGAAGACAACCATCAAGATTCGGGTTCTTTTCAACGCCATCGACCCCGGAGTCTTCCCTGAAGCCGTTGCCGCCTACGCATCATCAAAACTACGTGGGGAAGATGGTGAGCTCAAGGATATGAAAGCAGTTACCTTACTACTGCATTCCCATTTCTCACGGCGCACAATGCCAAAGAAAGCCTGGACCCTAGCGGAGCAGTGTGAGATGGGGCAATTTCATGTCTATGTCGCGGATCTCACCAAGAAGTTCAACACATCGATCATTGATAGCGGGGAGTGTACCAACCGAGTAACAGAGGATCGCCGCGTCCAACGTGCTCTATACTTGTTTGAAGTCTTCTGCAACGTCTTTCGCCGATCTCCATCTGGGCTTCGGATCCGCTACAACGGAGAGTGGAAGAATACCGCGACGCGTGTCTTCTTCAAGTATTTTGCTCCTTGGGAAGTTGAGCAGCTGGCCTGCATTCGCGACTTTCGTGGTGCCTACATCGCGCCTAGTAAGTTTGTCTTGGGGCGAATCCCGCGGTTCAGAAGGCTTGAAGCTTACGAAAGATGACCTCTAGTCTACACAAATTACTGGTATGAAATCGCCGAGTCATATGGGCCTCTTCATAATGAGATTGATGGCGATGAGATCTCTTACGTTGCCGTCTCAAAAAATGCTCTCTGCATCGACAAGCTCTTATCCCAAGGACTAAAGGTTTTTCACCGATTCTCTAAGACTGGAAAACTCAACGATCTTGATGCAATGTTGGCTTTCGAAGATGGTAGTTTCTGCTCCTTTCTTGAAGCGGTTTCTGATTATTACCACGAGTTGGACTCGAGCGATGACCCCAGCCTTCTTGAAAAGGAGCCGTTCTTTGATGATCCAACACATATCACCGCACAGAATTGGCGTCGAGAGCCCAAGCGATGGATTAGCTATATAGCTCACAACCGATGTGGCTTCGCTGACCTCGTTCGAGAATTGGGAGGCTTGCTCAGTGACGAGTTTCCACCGGATGACGACATAGACATCTTTTTGCTTGCGAATGTGCCATGATGGATGAGGAGGAATGGGAGCAAGCCCAATACGAGTCTGAAGACGAGATCGGTGACGAGATCGACGACGAGTTCTGAGTAACAAGACCAGGAGAAGACGGTAGCCGTGGAAGAACAAGGAAAACAGGGGAGACGCCGGCACAGAAGTCTGGTGATGGAATGTATTGAAAGGACGTTGGCACGAGTTGCTGGTCAAAAGATTACCTGGGATATGGAAGTTAGTTGTGATTGGCAATGATGTGCGGAAGAAAATACTGGAAAGGGCTTGATGTTCATTCCTTGCATCTGGATGTTTCGCATCGCTCGAGCGATGGCTTCATCGATCTTTATGGTGTTGTCGGTGTAGATGAAGATCTTTTGTCGGAGAAATAGCCATCACAAAAGAAAATTGAGGTTAAAGCAACGCTTGTTTCACATGGAAAGGCAGTTTCAAGCTACGTTCCAGAATTGAGTTATGCGAAACCCGCATGTCAAAGAGTGGAACTAGATCGCAAACGGTGGTCATAATCGAGTTAATGAATCAGTGAAAGGAAAAGTCAAAATAGAAATCTCCAAGGGCTACTCTCCTCGCTCAAGTCTCTGGGTAATGTTGCTGCAATGCTACATTTATAGACTCAGCATACTTCCCAATCAAGCCTAGTGAGAGTGCCAAGATTATGAACACGACTGGCTTCGAACACCTCGACCAGGCATATTCAAAAAACTTAGTATAAACATTAATGCCAAAGAATGTGAGCCCAAAGCCCTTAGTTGTCGAATCGCCATAACGAAGCCCATGCCAAACCGCAGTCACAGCAGCGCCAAGGAACAGAAGCGACGAAACTGCCAATCGCGTCGGCCGAGTCCTCCTGGAGGGGAGATTCGAGGTCATCTCGTCGTTACCGAACACCGATAGAATCCACAGCGCGACGAATAAATAAAGCATTCCCCAAATACGCGTCGTCGACCAGAGCGTGACCGTGAGCGAAAAGCTCCGTAATATATAGGACAAGCCAATGATACTAGCGCCGAACACGACGAAGTGGGCCGGGTGGTCCATACTGAGATAGTATGTTCCCTCAGTGTACGCCGTGAACGTCCCGAACCAAGACCCCAGGACAATCATCGCGATCGACCAGATGAAATTTGAACCTACGAGGACCGCGGTCGCGCCGTAGATGAATACGAGCGCGAGCTCAATGCGGTGCGAGATATGATGCCTCTCAGGGTCGTCGGCTTCGAGCGCGATGCCTAGCTGTAGTGCCGCGAGACCGAAGAGCAAGGCGCCGAGGGTGTGGATAGTGTCGTTGAAATAGATCTCATGCGGCGCGATGACCTCAGACCGCTAGTAGCCCCAGTAGTGCACGGCTCCGGCCAGGAGAGAGGTCAAAGTGACGCGCACGCCGGCGGGCAGGGCGAGCAGCCGCTTGATGAGGTTTGGGATCACGTCCCCGAAGAGTAGACTTATGATGGCGATAATGAAGCAGATCAGCGCGAGGCGAAATGAGTATTTTGCGAAGCGGTCCCAGTCGAATGCATTTTGTTCGACTACTTGGATTGTTGAAAAGAGCTCGATGTAGAGGGCTGCTGTGATTAAGTCTGATCGGGACCATTGTTAAAGCGCTTTTTGGACCGCGGCGGCTTCGGCTACGGTTAGTTAGAGGCTGGTTGGAGCCATGTTTCTTATAATGAAGACGAGAGTTGATATGATGTTGGTGAAAGAGTCAGTTGATGGCGTAATCAAGACAGCTGAGGTTGTATTATATCTTATGTGCCGACGATGAGGCGATGCAATGAGGCGGTCAACCCTACCGAATTGCACTGCCTCTATGAGCTGAACGCCCTGCAAGGCGGACTAGGCAGTCAAATTTCGTGAGCCGCGGCTCCTTGGGATGGCTTCCACAGAGCATATGACATCATGTAGACTTATACATAAAAAATCGGTCACGGAGTCACCTAGTCGCGAGCTTTAGGGGAAGACAGCTTCCAATTTATGCTGTTTTAGGATCTAGATGCCTCATCGGATGGTCCTGGGATGAGATCCCAGAGGGTCGGTCCGAGAGGGGTACCGTGGAAGGAGAGTTTAGCGTGGCCAGCTGGGGCAATTTAGTACAAATAATATTTTATTATTTTCTATAAAGTTTTAAATAAATCTATAAATATATTAAAAATTATATTTTATAGTTTTTAAAATAGTTTTTTTAATACATAATGTTAAGGGGTGTAAGTGTATATGTTAATATTATGTATATTCATGATTTAAAAAAAAAGAGTGTAAAAGCAGGGCCTTACATGTAAAAGCACCCATTATATAAACTGGTGAGGCCACCCCTTAGGTGGCGTGGCCCTGAAGTTCTACTCAACCACACATCACCAACTGGTGAGGCCCCCCTTTGGGTGGCGTGGCCTTGAAGTTCTACTTAATTATACATCACCAATAGGTTTTTTAAAAGGAACATTTCGACCAGACCAATTTCTTTATACTTTACACTTATTAAACAAATAAAACCTTAAAATAAAACTTTAGTATAAAAAATATATTATTATAAATTAAAAAAACGTATTTAAATATATAAATATCTAAAAAAAAAAAAAAAAAATAATTTATTAATTTAAATAATTTATTAATTTAAATAATTTATTAATTTATATATTATATTATATTAAAAAATTATTAATATAAATTTTTATATTATATTATATATTAATTAATTATTATTATATAATAAATTAATTTTATTTTTATTTATATATTTATTATTATTTTATTATTATA